>PVIH01007342.1:0-101385 GCA_004025045.1 Sigmodon hispidus
AAATAATTAGAGGTAGAAATTGTATTATGGAAATGACAATGCACTTAATACACATCAATGTGTAAAATATTTTGACAAAGGTAGACACATGTAAAATAGGGCAATTATATATTTAACTTTGTATCAATATATATTATTTTAATCAGACATATAGATTAATTTTTTATTTGTGTCAATAAATAAATATTTATATTATGTTTAACTTTATATTAATATATATATTATCTAAATCAAACATATAGATTGATTTTTTATTTGTAATATATAAACATTTGTATCATGTCAATTTATTTTTTATTTATCTTTTGGTTAATAGTTGTTTGTAAGTATAATGATCTCTTATTTATTCCCTTTTCTTTCTCTCTCTTTTTTTTATTTATATTATTTTTTTTATTTAAGATTAACTTATAACTATTGTATTAAAATGATAATTGATTATAATTTTTTTTGGATGACTAATTTATTGGGAAAGGGACATAGTTTTTTTATTGAGTTGTTTTATGTTGGCCTGTGGGCGACGGTATTTTTGTGGGGTCTTGTAAACTAAATAATGGTTAAGTTTTAATGAAGTAACTGTAAACATATATATGTAACCATTTTATAAATGTCTATAATTATTTTTATTGTATTGAGTGAGTTTATTTGAAATATTTGTTAAAGATATGATAAGAAATTATTTTATGACTGTTTTGATTGGTTTATATTTTAAAAGTGATCACGTTGGGCACCAATTATCACGGTAAAAACTTGTTGTGAGATATGTTTTAAATGGGATTTATTTTGTGAAAATTATTTATAAAACAGAGAAGGTTTTAAGAGAAAATGAAGGGATAAGGTTGTAGTGCGCTGGAGCGTTTTTAAGGAAAACTTTTTATCTCTATGTCACACGTTTGAACTCTTGTGCCACTGGCCTGAACTGTGTACCTTGGAAGCCTCGTCACTAGTCTGAAAACTTGTGCAATTGGTTTGGAACTCTTTTTTTTTTTTTAAAATTTTTTTTGATTTATTTATTTATTATGCATACAGTTTTACAGAAGAGGGCACCAGACCTCATCATAGATGGTTGTGAGCCACCATGTGGTTTTGCTGGGAATTGAACTCAGGACCTCTGGAAGAACAGTCAGTGCTCTTAACCTCTGAGCCATCTCTCCAGCCCCAGGTTTGGAACTCTTGTGAGAGAATGTTGGCTTCCTGTCTTGGTCCTCTCCCTCGGAGGTCTACTTTTGGAATCTTTTTCAGTTAACCACGCCCCGCTCGTCTGCAGTCCTCTGATGCGATCGTTCACATGTATAGCTCCTGATTTCCCGATACAAAAACTACTATGGGCTAAGTGGACAAAACACTTGGATTTAGAAAGGGACAAAAGCTGAGCCTGGGAAGTCCCATTCCTTCTTTCAGTCGCCTGCCTAAGAAGGCCTAAGTCACTGAAGCTTATTCTAGGGCCTCCCTTGACGCCCTGGACATTGGGGACTAGGGTCCATCCTGCTTTCCAAGTTCCCCAAGTCTGTGTGTATTGTGTTGAGTTTGTGATGAGTCACCAGGAAAGCCCTCTCTGCCCTCCCCTACATGGGCACTTGTCTTACAATTCTCTCTCACTTCTGAACTCACCATGCTATCCTACCTTCTGGTCTGGAAGTGACATGAGGCTCCATCTATAGCTCTTTTGGGACCCAAGAAGGAAAAGCAACTAACACTTGCTACCCATGGGATGCCAGGGACTGGAGCACACCCTCACACAGTTCTTCTGCACTGAGACTAGGGACTCAGCTATCCCAGGTCACAGATGACATGAGGAAAGCTAGTGGCAGGGAGAAATTTCCTTCCACAAAGCACACCTGCCCTGGCCCTGCCAGCACTCAGAAACGTAAGGTCGTTCCCTAATCCCCATACAGGCCTGTAGCTCTCAGGGACGGAAAGAGAAAGTCGTGAAGGGTTGGCTTAAGGAGAATGAGTCTGATTTTTACTAAGATGGGGCTTCCACCTCCCCCTCACAATCCTCATGTACTCTTCCCTATTCCTGCTTTTGCCTTGCTTGGCAGGAAGCTCGGCCAGCATGGAATACTACATGGCCGCTAATATTAACTCCTCTTGCCTCTGTGCCAACTCTTCCCTGCCAGCTTTCCTAGCTCTCACATATACCAAGGTCATTCTCGTCCCAAAGCCTTGGTATATACTGTTAGCTCTTCTCCAAATGCCCAGTTTTCAGACCAGCCACTGTCATCTGATAGAGCCAATACTCAGAGTCCCTCTACTTCTTCCTCCAGAATTATGACCCTCAGGGTCTGTGTCACTTCCTACAGTGAAAATGTCTAACTGCTGACTTGCTTGCCTATCCACTGTTCAGGAATGTCACTCAGGTACAGCAGCCTTATCTTGCATTATCTGGCACCAGGGAAAATTCAGCTATGGGTAGAATGAAAGTGAAGAGCTGCATATCTGTGGCATGAAATCATCCGTACATGCCGTGTCAACATTGCCCAATTCCATTTCATGGTCCTGTGCAGATGACTTTTACAATGAATTCTTCAGGGATCACTCTGGATCTCTGTAGAGCTCAGAAACTCAATAGAGGATGTGCTGCCTGCTGCTAGCCTGGCAAAGGAATCAGGGTCCACAGCTGTGGGGGAATATCTACTACTAGGCCCTTGTGAGCCTCAACTAACCAGAGGAAGATAAAGCATGTGAGCGGAGAAGAGTAGGGCTATCCTATTCATAAAGCATCACCTCAGGTATGAGAGGTCAAGATTGATGGTATCTGCCGAAGGAGAAGCTCCACCCTGAGTTCACCCCATCATGCCCTCAGGAAGATGAGGCTGCATAAGTCTAGACCTCTGTTTCTTCAAGGTCTAAGGCCAATGAAGAACAAATAAAACAAAGTGGCCAGCAGACATGGGCAGGAGGGAGATCATAACTGTGGACTGTAGGAAGGGGTCCTGATGTCAGTCCATGGATCGGACTGCCTGGAAGACATGGAAGTCTGCCCAAAATACAAGGGCCAGGGCTATAGAATGCCAGCCAGATGTTCCACTTGTTCCTTCACATCCATGCAGCTCATAGATCTCCTGAAACCTGGCAATGCTCAGAGACATAGTCAAACAGCAGACATTCATTTCTTCACCAGCCTGTTCTCTGCTGGGCACCTGTACTGTGAACACCTGCTCTGCTCACACCAACTCCAAAAGTGGGCTAGGCTACCAGACCTTGGGTTTGAGGTCCGAGGAAGAGCTACAGCATTCAATGCAGACTTCCTCTAGAGACTGTGGAGCCATAAGCTACAGGGGGATATAAGTAGCCCCACCCCCACCCCAGGCCTTTCTTGAGCCCTAAAACTCTCCATGGCCACCTTAGCAACCTGTGGCCTGTGCTGGGCCATAACACCCAGATGCCCAACACAGGGCCCAGATCCTAGCAATGAAGCATATGGAAAATTACAAAAGCAACATTTGAAGAGGATTCTATAAGTCCCCAGGAGGGATGTCAGTGTCCCTGGCTATCCGTGTAAATCCCTTCCCACATTTCAACAGAGCTGGGCTGGGAAAGGCTCTGGAAGAAGTGGAGGCAGGGCTCCTGTCAATCTTCATATGTGTTCCCAGCTGGTATCCAGAATTCACTGCTAAGAGTACTTGGCAAGTGAAGCCCTGTGTCACTTGGGAGGCCATGCATGTTGGGCAGGAGCCCCTGCCACCTACCTGCTTGTCTTGCAAATCTGAAGAGAGCTCATAGCTCTCAGACAGTGACCGAGAGCGCTTGATGGCCTCCTCCTCAGCCTGCTTGCGCAGGACAGAGGTCGAGTGCTGCAACCGGGGCCTCCGTGTGCGCTGCTGTGGTCCTGACCCTGCGTACAGCCCATAGGCACCCACTGATGTGTGTTCGTAGTGGTCTGGGCTCAGGCTGGAACCAGGCACCAGGGGACCCTGGTGGTAAGCCGAGGGGCTGTCCAGCGACGTGCCAGTCTCACTGCTGGGGGCCTCACCCTCAACACTGCAGAGAAAAAGAAGAGAAGCAAAATTTAGGGAGTAGGGCAAGGAAGACTATCCAGGGACCCTGCAGAGGCCTCTGCTTGGCATCTTCCTGGAGCTGCGGAACAACTCCCATGTTCTAACATCTGGTACACGATACTGATAGGGCTGGCTGGCTTCCCATCCAAGTATCAGCCCTCCGAAGACGAGATTTTTGATAGCCCATCTGGTGCTGATGGTCCAGCACTTAGAACAGAGCCTGACCTGAGCTAGGTACTCATTGTATTTTGAAGAAAAAAAAAATTACTACTTCTCCTGCCACCTGAATTAAATGTAGGGCTGGTTTTGTACCCCATATCCCCATGACTACATTTGACAACAGACTCTTTTAAAATTAATTTTTCTCTATTTTGTATGTGTTTTGTCTGCATGCATTATGTATCTGTGCTTGCCGAGGTCAAAATTGTGTGTGTGTGTGTGTGTGTGTGTGTGTGTGTGTGTGTGTATCTTTATATCCTGGAACCAGATTTACTGACAGTTGAGAACCACCATATGGGATGCTGGGAACTGGACCCAGGTCCTCTGTAGGACCAAGTGCTTTTAATAGCTGATCTATTTCTCTAGCTCCCTGGAAACAGGATCATCAAAATGAAAGACATCATGGTGGATCCTAGTATAACTGAACTGTATCCTTCTAAGAAGGGGAATTTAGGACACAATGTGCATAGGGAAAGTTGGTAGAGAAGGCAGGCTCCGGAGAATTCAGTCAGGCCACAGCTCCACTGCAGAGCCTGCAGGTAATGAAGTCCTGTGGGTGAGGTCCACCTCTGACATTTATCACAGCAGGCTTAGAAGCAAACATGATGTTGCACAAGGGGAACCATAACGTCCTGTACAGGTGAGGAAACTGAGGCCTATATACAGGCTGTCCCAAATATCATAGGCAGGAAGTGGGTCCCCTTCCATCTCACTGTCTTTTACTCCAGAGTACCTTCATGCCAAGCAGGAGCAGTGAGGACAGAGGGACTGGCTGCTGACTCATCCCAGCCCTGGGCCTGGAACATTCTATTCTGACAGACACTAGTTTCCTCTGCAACTGCTTTTCAGTGAAGAATGGGGAGCATAAGGAGGCACTGATTTGAAGAGTCTAACACAAGTCCTCATCCTTTGCCAGGGTCCCTGTCCCTGTGTGACCAGACAACCAGGCACTGGCAGGAACTTTAAAAGGCTTGTGGTCCCTGGGGCAGGGCGGAGGGAGGGTCTCTAGAATGGCCACAGAGAGAAAAGAGCAAGGGTCCCACCCAGGCTGCAGTCCTTTCCAAAATGTCCCTCTCCAGACCAATGAGGAACGTCCTGCGCTAAAGTTTCCTGGCAGATAGGCTGCCCTTGCCCAGTTCTGCTAGAGTCCTGCTGTTTGCTCTCCTTCTCCTTGAACACAGATTCCAGAGGGTCCTCAGGGGGAGGCTGCCTGCCCCTGGACTCTGACCACTCTGCACCAGGGACAGAAGCAAATCTCAGTGCCTGCTTTCTGGCCTATGGCTTAGAAACAGGGCTTCTGAGACAGCAACCGCCTTTGGCCTCCAGGGACAGGCCAGGGACCTCGTTCTTTGACAGTCGTCCTTTGAGGAAGAACTGGAAGAGCAGTTGGGAGAAACACGTTGTGCCCAGCTCTGTCTATAGTTCCCTTTAGTCCAAGAAACACCACCCTTCAAGACTCTCTGGGCACCACAGAGCCCCTGACCCCTTGTTGCCCCTGTACCCCCACCAGTGTCCTTTGGGCCTTGTGTGTGTGTGTGTGTGTGTGTGTGTGTGTGTGTGTGTGTGTGTGTAGGGGGATGTTAGATCTGAAAATTCTCCCACTGTTTGCTGAATCTTGGGCAGCACTTTTTATTAAATGCTCAGAACTTCAAATGTCATAAGAAAAGAGAAAATAAGTACCATGAAAATTGGGCCACCCAGGGTACAGAACAGCAGTTCCTGCTAGGAAAGCCCACCCAGGCTCTCTGACACCAAGGCTGAGCCCCACTTTACTCAAGTGGGTCAGCACACACAGAGATGTATGCCTCTCAACTGAATGCATGTTCTGGTCAGGGGCTGAAGCTGTGTGTACTGAACTGAAGGACGGAAATACAGCCTGTGCCTTTTAGGGGTTTCAAACCAGTAGAGCCCTGCATCAGGTGGAGAAGACAGCAGTCACTACCATTGCTGGACTAAGCCGAAGCTCCTTGGCAGTTCACAGGTTGCACCAGAACCACAAGAAGCTCAGGTAGAGACAAGTGGACTAGGCCTGGCTCATGCTGCTGTTCCCGACCCAAGCCCAGAGTGGAGGATCAGTGGCCAGAGACATTCAGTCTTTTCTTGTCTGGTCTAAGAACAGCCTCAAGGGCAGGACATTCGTCGTTCTTGGCCATCAGAAGAGAGCAAGGCCTAGGCTGCCTGTAAGCCTGGGAGATCCAGCCTGCCCAGTAGGCCTCAGCTTAGGACAGAGGCACTAAGTAAGGACAGAGATCTATCCCAGCTGGGTCTGCCACCATGGATGAAACATGAAAGTGGCTGTCTGCCCTGGAAGGGAGTAACTTTGGGATGGGAAAAGGATGAAAAAGTCAAGGACAGACAGAAGCTTTCTGGAGCCAGAGCTTACTGCTCTGGCAGTTTTGGGCCAATAGGGTCTCTCTAGAGCTTCCCCTATGAACAGGGTGGAGGTGAAGTCATCAAAAGGCAGCTCATCAGTGCCTCCTCCAGAGCCAACCCAGCCTCACTCAGCTGGGGTCACCTGTCAAGTCTATATAAATGTAACTGTGTAGTAGAATAGGCTTTCTACAATCCAGAAAAAAACCACCCAGGACCAGAGAGAAGCTCAGCAGGTGATGGTGCTGCTGCCAAAGCTGAAGGCCTGAATTTGATCCCCAGGACCCATATGGTGGAAGAAGAGCCTACTCCCTATTCTCCTTTGTTCTCCAGCTCCACACACACACTAAATAAATGTAAGAACAAAACCTAGATCCTGTTCTAACCCCCAAACTTCATGGGCTCTGCTGCAGACGTGTAGACAAGCACAGCACCCAGGGCCTTGTCCATGTGCCTTAAGGACCTACCATGGCAACACAAATCCAAAGCCACAGTGTCACACACCAACACAGGCTTGCTTTTCTTTATCACAGTGTTTCTGATTTGAGAAAGGCAAAGATAACCCTTCTACGCAGAAAGGCCCACGCTGCCAAGCCAATGAGCAAAGACACTCTTGACACACTGCTAGGGCACTCTACTCTGGTGTATGCCTGGATATCCTGGAATGGACCCAGGATGACTTTTCTCTGTGACATGCCCCCAGAGCTTCTTCACGAGGTTGGTTCCATTCCACCACATGTTCTTTGGGGGGAAGGGGGTGCAAGAACTCCCCTCTTTGCGGGGAAGGGGGTTCAACACAGAGGCTCACAGCGTCCTAAGAAACAGCAGTTTGCCCTGAGATTTTTCTACTGTGCAGTATTTATGAGAGAGCCAACACATCAACTTATATTTTCACCTATACATTCCCCAGGATGTTTCAGTGCTGTAAGTGAAGGAGTGTTTGTTTCCATCCAGAATGCTGGTAACACCAGGCTCTACATCCTGACCTGGTACCTCCTCTAGCCTCCTGAGCCCTAGTGTCTCACTCTCCCTAAATCCAGGTCTGTCAGACAGGATTGAACACACACCCCTGAGAATGTCTTCAATGATACCCCTCAATCTACTATGTCTCTTCCAGATTCCAGGCAGATCAAGAAATGCAACAAGACACACATTCTGTATCCCCAACCTAGACCCTAACTGTTCAGTTTCTTAAATGTTCTATAGAAGTTAGGCAGTTGATGCTTGTCACATCTCAGATCTTCCAGGCTCAACAATCCTTCTAGGCACATGGAAACCAAGGAAACAAATACACAAAGGGGTAGATACAAGGATTTTCACAGCACTATGGTCTCTTGATTAGAAACCTAGATGCCCACCTAAAAGGGACTAACTGCAATTACTTTTATGCCCACACAAGGGAAGTAAATGTCACAATGCGGAAGATCTGACCTGACAGCTGTTCTTAGGAAGAAACCTGGAGATGTTTCAGCTGACTATAAGATTGATGTGAGCTGATGCTGTCACACAGCTAAGGAGGCCCGGCGCCATGCTCAACAGAAAACCAGGAGCAAAAATAGCTCTAGTGCAGCTGTCAGATCACAATATAAGCCTCTGCATCCTGGAGCTAGGCTAGAGGTGGCAGATCTTTCATCTTTCTCTCACCAGCCCCTGCAGACATTGCTAATCTATCACTGACTCCCTCCTGCTGATCTTGGGTAGAACTTCAGCTGGGTTCCATATAGATTCCCTACATCTGATTCTAGCTGGCATTTAAGAGACAAACCCTGCGGGTCAGACCCAAATTAATTGCAAGCTAGGTCAGCTGAGCAAGTTAGGCCAGAAGCAGCTCTTCTCGGAGTATATGATCCCTTGCCTCAGTCCTATAGGATGATAAGTTGAGGCTGGAATAGATAGATGTCCCCAGGATAGGGGGTAACACTATGTCCCATGTAGTCTCAACATGAGAAAGGAGTTGGTGAGCACTCTTCCTCTAGAGATATATGAGCTGCATGGGTCATTCCCATGAGCAGGAAATATTGTTTGCCTGACTGGAAGTTTCCCTAGCCCCACTGGGCTGGTCTCAACTTGTAGCCTTTAGTTACCTCTTAGGGTCTCCGAGGGCCATAGGCTCATCTGATCTCAATCTCCACTCTCTGGAGGCGCCTGGCACTTCCCATCTGTAGAACAACTGGTGTGTGTACATGTGTGGTCCTTCAGCAGATGGGGGATGAGCTCTCCATGTTCAAGAAGGGGTCCCGGTGGTTGGGCAGGCCTGGTGCCATCAATGGACAGGTGCACGTTCTGCCCCAGGGCTCCTTTCCTATCTGGGGACTTCAGACTGATTCAGAAGACCAGCTTCCTACCCTCTCCAGTCTCAAATGTTCCTGCCTCACAAGAGATGGTCTGTTTTTCTTTCCAGACCAAGTGAGTCAGAGATCACTCAAGGATCCCTAGGGTCCCGCTGCCCTAGTCCCGCACAGGGAATCTGCTTGCCAGCTGTATGGCATGAGCATAGATAGTGGTGTCATACTTGCCATTCCAGCGCACTGAGAAATGAGTGGCTGTTGGAGGAGGCAGTTGGTACAGTGGAGTTGACATTGTGCTATTCTGCACAGGGAAAGAAGGCCCCACTCAACAAAGAAACACACTTTCTAAAGGCTAGTTACTCTGAGGGGCCCAGCTGCTCAGGACAGCCTAATGACTGGGACCTCTGAGGCCCTGCATAGGGGTCAGAGAGAAAGGTTGCTGCATCTCTGGAATAAAAAGCTCCAGGGGAGGAATGACAAGGGACTCTGATCAGGCCCCAGGGGCCAACTAAGATGCCACATCTTAGCTCTAGCCTTGGCTACAGTTCTAGCCGTACGTAAGTCAGGGTGGGGTAGAAGCCTTGCCTTTCTGCCTCGGATGTCTCTAATTATAGCCTGTGAAGTCATGAATGACTTTTCTCAAGAAAAACGTTGTTCAGAGGAGGCTCCAGGCCACAGTGAGGGCATGGCAGAAGAAGGAGCCCGTTGTTTACCGCCAGTGCCTATGACAGTGGTGGAAGCAAGGTCTAATACACCTAAGAGCATTCTAAATTTCACATGTAACTCATCCCCTCTCTCATCCTACAGAGCAAGCCAATAAAATCAGAACTCAGGCAGACTGGCTTGAACCTAGAACTGACCTACTTGCATTTCTATTTTTTCCTGTAGAGTGAGGGTCATACAAAGTCTTACCTGAGATGCAACAACACAGGTCCTACCCACCCCCTCCCCCAACACTGTCAATTATCTAGAGAGGACTTAGAATACGCAGCCTAAAGACAATTCTGTGAAAAGATTCAGTTCACTATAATGTTTAGGGAACAAGGAGGAGACTGCAAGGAATCACCCTCTTCAGGGTAGACTAGGACTGGACTAGAGGATCCAAGCTACCTGAGAGGCCTGGCTGTGGTTAAACATCCACATTTAAGTGTCTTGGGCTAGATTCTAGGCAGCCTGCACCTGTCAGAGCAAAACAGCCTCCTGACATGTGCGTGCCTCTTGTGGCCTCCCCCTAGACAGGGTTTCTGATTTCCAGAATGGGAGGCTGAAATAGGTTATGCCAACCATTCTCAGGCCTCACAAGCTCCCACGAGGGCTTCTGTATGATTGTTAGCTGCCTGTGTATGTGTGTGTGTGTGGGGGGGGGGCGTTAACTGAAGTTGATCACCCAAAGAGAACAAGGGACTGTCCTGGCCTCTTACTGGGCTGGAATATTTTGTGCTCCATCACAGCCTCAGATCACTTGGGTGGGGCAGTTAATATAGACCAGCCCAGGAGCTGGGGAGTAAGTGAGGAGTCTGTGTCCTCTAAGCATGGGTAGGGCTGGCACAGTTTAAGAGGAGAGGCTATTACCTTAGGTCTCTGTAGGCCAGTCATGGGGCCTAGGGGACAGGATCTATGGGGCAAGTGGCAGGAACAGAACTTTGAGAGGTTGCTGGGGGGTGGGGAGGCGAGAAGCATGCTCAAAGGGTTGAGAACGTTAATTAGTCTCCCTAGTGGCTCTTGTCCAGCTCACTGCCTGGGAAGCCCAGAGCCAGCTCAGGCGAATCATTGGGACATACATACTGCTCTTCATTTTGCAGCTCACAGAGGCTTGAGCTGAGTCAGGACTTTAGTCATCACAGTCCTCAGTCCTGTCACTCTGGAATGTTCCCAGGCTAATGTGGCCCCAGGAGCAGAGTGCAGACATACAGGGATAGGTTAAGGGAAAAGCTAGCTGGTTGGACAGGCCACTCCAAGGCAAGCCCTCTACCCCATTGTTAAATGACTCCTGGAGAGGACTGTTCACTGCTGGTGATGGGGAAGTCTTATGGACTTGCAGGGTGACCTTGTAGGAAGGAAGGTGGAGCCCTCACAGACTGACCCAGCAGAGCTGAGTGTGATCTGGGAGAGATCATGCATGGAGGCTGGAGAGCAGGAGGGGAGGGTGCTGACACATCCGGGGGATAAGGGCAGAAAACCAAGGAACAGAAAGCCCGTGAGATTAGAGTGTAGACCCTCAAAGCCCTACGGGCAGCCAAGCCTGGAAAGTGGGGGCTGTTGGAAGCACAAGAGTAAAATCAAAATTTAGGACCCAAGTCTTTAGGGGGCACATGAGTCCTGACAGTCACTCAACCAACATTATCAGGGCTCCAGCTGGGTAACCAGAAGCATAGCTCTGAAAATAAAAGTTGGTGACATGTACTTTTAACACTGGAGAAACTTCTCCTGCAGAGCTGGATGGAGGAGGTGTGCGGTGTCAGGGAGGCTTCTCCTTTCATCCTCTTGCGTGCGTGCGTGCGTTGTGTGTGTATACTCTGCCCCTTCCACCTGCAGGAGGGAAGTTTATCCTTTTGGCTACTCTCTCACACATCTTTTCTCCTGCCCATCTGTTGGCCAGCTCTGATCACTTGGCTGACCTCCCTGCAACCAACCAGTGGACACTGCCCTTACTCCTTGGCCTTATCACACAATCTCTCCTGTAGGCCCTTTAGAGCCTCATTATCTAACCCCCTCCCTGAAACATCAATGATCCAATCAAAGCATAGCTCCAACCAACCACACCTCATGCCAGCTCCCAACCCAGGGAAATCAGTCATCACTATGACCCAGAAGGCTCACAAGATCTAGCCATGTCTCCTGCCCCTCTACATTGTACCCCAAAGAGCCATCAACCTCAGCTTAATCCCACTAATCTCCTGGCTAATCATCTACAGTCCAGCTCCCACCCCAGGACCTTTTCATATACTATTTGCACAGCAGCTGCAGGCCGTGGTGGGATGAGGAGGATGGGTCCTGGAGATGTCTGAAGAAGACTGTGGCTAAGAAAGAAAACGAAAGACTGGGTGGGAGCCAAGGGTGCTGACCGTCAGGCAGGGCAGTGTTCTCTGAGGCTAGCCAGCTCCCCACACCTCCATACTCCAACAAGACATAGCCTGAATCTGCACCGGGCAGTTGAGGATCACTCTGGCCCATGCCTGCTATAGAGTGAGTGGGGTTCAAGACTCATGGCCTCTGTGGCCACAGGTGTCCTGGGCACTTGAGATACCTTGGAACTACTCTAGCATAACCCAGCCACCACCTTCATGGAGATGCTGGCCTGGTTCCAGCTTCATAGCCTTGCTGATTTGTTACTGGTCTCTGCTACAGAGACATTTGCTGCAGCCTCACTCCAGCCCACAGCCTATGGCATTCTCTGACTGCCTGAACCCAGACCACTAGAAGCCACCTTTATATATGTAGAAAATATGGGTCTCCAAACAATAGGCTTTTCAGAGCAGCAGCTATTTTTAGAGCTCTGCTTACTGAACTAACACTCAGCATTTCCCCAACTTGTCAGCTGCTGCCCAGAGCTAGGCAGGCGGCAGGAGGAGCAGAGGTCAGGAGCTGGGGGGGTTCTTGAGCCATTTGGGAGCCATTGTGGTGTGCAAAGACAGATGTCAGTTTGGGGCTGTCCCAGGCTAATAGGAGACATGGCTATCAGCCTGCTCATGTGCCCTGCACAACTCAGCATGGCACCTGCCCTCCCGACAACTGTTCCTTTATCCAGTGTGCTCCGGGATGGAGCTAAATACAGAGGATTAAACACCAGCTTTTGGAGTTTCAGTTTTCCTTCCTCACATGGGACTATGCTGCCCCTCTGTGACAACATAGAGCGGTTGGTGAGTATCTAGGAGCCAGGGGCAGGCTGAGCATGAATTGTTTCCTCAGTGTCCTGGGCAGCTGACCTCAGACAAGCCTGTTCATCAACACAGGGAAAGAAGAAAGGGCTCCATGTCCCTTGACCCAGACCCTGGAGCCAGGCCCTCACAGTGTCCTGTTCTGTCAACAACATGTTCTAGAAGGCTGGTCATCCTTCCGGCCTCTGAGCCAGCCCTCCCTCCCACTGTAGGCAGGAGTGGGTGCATGGGGTGGAGGGTAGAGTGAACTACCCTCTGGCTTTGTTGGAGTGGCTTGCTCCCAAAGAGTTCTGAGGACAATGAGCTAGTTTCAGACATTGATGTCTGAAACCAA
Organism: Sigmodon hispidus; assembly: GCA_004025045.1. NCBI lineage: Eukaryota > Metazoa > Chordata > Mammalia > Rodentia > Cricetidae > Sigmodon > Sigmodon hispidus. The sequence goes on from PVIH01007342.1 coordinate 13,088, forward strand.
CCAGCCTTGTCCATCTATAATCTCAGAGGCTCCCATCAAAAGGAACACAAGTGTCCTAGCTAGATGCAGAAACTGTCCCTAGCCCAGGGCCAGAAAAGGCCTGGCACCCATGTGAACAGTACAGGTATCTCAGGAACTTAGCCCCAAGCACCCCCTCAGCAGCATGCAGGAGGGAAGGAAAGGGTACAGACACCTACAATTACAACTGCTTGAGATCTCCTTAGTTCTCTCTCCATGGGAACATTAGCTTAGAGGGCAGAGGTATCCATTTGCTAACAAAACCACTCCAGTGCCCAAGTAGGACTGGACACAGCAGCTGAAATGGGTGAATGATGCTGACAGTGATGGACTTGCGTAAGCAGGATCAGTTCTTCTGACCCAGAGCCCAGTGACTAGGAAGGACCAAAGCCACAATGAGGTAAAAAAAAAAGATAAGGACATGGTCTGGTATCTCCCTCACCTTCCTCTACTTCTCATGGGTGGGAAGCCTGCAGGGGACCGAGGCTTGCTGGTCACACAGGCTAGGAAGCTACACTGTGAAAATGCCAGTGAGTCCAATAAGCGAAAACCCATCACATCATAGCACAGATCTTGACCCTCAAGTCTCCAAGTATGGAGGCCAATGCAGACACACCCTTTAGAGCATGCTAGGTTCAGCTTCAGGGCCACTGAATCTGCCCTGGGCCATTTCTCACAAACCTAGGATGCCTCTAGGAGCTGTGTGCCCTAGCACATCAGACAAACCCAATAGGAGTAGAGTTCCTGACACAGGCTGGCAACACACACCCTCACTTGGGAAGAGAGCCAGCTGGCAAAGGGGACAGGAGACTGGAGGTGGAGGGGGAAGCAAACACCCTGCAATCAGGCCCAGCCAGGCCTTAGTCTGGCAAGGTATCATTCACACAGTCACCACTATCATTCTGCAGAAAGCCCCATCATGCCTGAGGATGCTGTGCCACATCGCAGCACCAGAGTACCAAACAGGGCACAGGCCTAAACTCAGAGGAAAGCTTCCAATGGCGCCCTGTGGTCAAACCTAGAGTGGGAGGCCTTTCCAGAGACTCTAGACCATGGCCGGGGTAAGGGTAAGGCTTATCTGCCTATCTGGGAGGCTAGACAGTTCCTGCTCATCTAGACTGCAAGGGCACAGGGCTCTAAGTTATTCCAGCACAGATTGGCAAGCATGCTGTGTGGTTCACCACAATGTGTTGTCCTAAAAATCTGAATAAACTAGGCATGGTGCTTTATGCCTATATCTCAGCACTTGGGAGTCTAAAGCAGGAGCATCACAAGTCTGAGGCCATCCTGAGCTACAACAGTGAGCTCTTATTTTAAAACAAACAACAAATAATGGATGGACCAAGGAAAAAAAACAAACAAACAAAAAAGGACTAAGTCAGCACCATTTTAACATGTAGTGATTGGATACAAAAATTCCTACTTCTGAGAATAGACAATAGCTAAGACCTGCCACTATGATCTATGATCCAGGAGTGCTTGTACTATACTTTGCCACAATCTTCACTGATCTCATCACCTGCCAACACCTAGCCTTCTACTCTTCACACTCCCTGTCTGTGGAGATCTGTGTAAAGCTAAAATTCAAGGCCCACTTGTCATTCCCAAGAAGCAGAGTCCCCAGGGCAGGGCTCAAAAACATCAGAGCTCTGCAGGGATGGCAAGAAGTGGAGGCCTTGCACTCTGTGGGTCCTCGAGAGTGTGGGTTTTTAATCAGACTCCACAAAGGCTGCCTCAATACACTGACCACAACCTCACGGTAGGTCATGAGAACCACTAAGCCTCTCTACTAGGCAGCCTCGTGTCTGAGCCTCAGATAATCAGGACACAACTAAGAAGTCATCAGATGGCGGCAGTATTTACTTCAAGCTGACAGGGTGCCCTGCTCTGCCTACTGTTTGGGATGACATCTCGAGGCTCCAGAGGTACCCAGAGCTGAGCAGGTGAAGTTCTGCATGACTTGAGCCAAGTGACCACGCCTCTCAGAGATCACACTGGCTAGTGCCCCAGACCACTGGGAACATGATGTCAGGCAAAGACAAGCCTAGCGAACACTAGCTCCCACACAGAAGTATCCTGCCCTGTGCCACTGACTAGAGAAGGGCTCAAGCTCAGGGCTCTGTTTTACTTTTTCAGGACAGAAAGGGGACAGGAAGAATGTTCCCATGCTACCTACCACCCAGCTGATCCCTTGATGGGACACATCTTGGAGATTTGGAACAGTTCTGTTCATTCCAAGTCACTCCTTGCTGGGTCCAGGAGCAAAGTTTCCCCCGGTTGCCACCATGTTCTCATCTAGCCTGCCCCTTCCTCCTCCCCTTTTGCATGGATCATTTTCTGCAGCCTGCCCTCAGCCAGCCTACCCCAGCTAGCAGGGCAACTCTTGTTGGTTTTGAATACACAAAGATGACCAGAAGCTTCCGACCCCAGGGCTTGCTCGGAAAGATTTTTCAGAATACACATACACACAGAGAGCCAAAAATCTTCCTGGCTGAGCCAAATTAAATACAGAGTCCTCTAGTTATTTCCATACGCGCAAAATGGACTTAAATAAAGCGGCTCTCTGTGGCAGGCTCCAGCAGATAGGGCCAGGCTGGGCCCCAGGGACTTCCCGGGAGGGCTGGGGGGAGGCACAGGCTTGGGGGCCAGCCCTGGAGAGCACAGTATGGGCTGTGCCAGGAAGAAAGGGGCCTGTGTAACACCAGCCTCTAGGCCCACCCTGCCACCAAGAGTGCAGCTCCCAGAGGCCCCAAGTACATGGCAGAAAGCACAGCAAACTCGTCTTGCCCCGCCTGACACATGGGCAGCCCACCACAGTTCAGCATTTCATCCAAGGGATCACGTATCACAAGTGAAGATCCCAAACTGCCACACACTGACCACCCAGCACTTACAATGAGGAGCACTTGGATAGACAGACTTCTGAAGATATGACAGATTGTCATCCTTCCCATTTTGTGAAGGGAAAAAAACCCAAGGCACACAGAGGTGAAAACGTAACCCATGCCATAGGCCTCACAGAAGAAAGGGAGGCTATGCCAACTGAGGTGTGAACCACCCCTCAAGACTGGGCTGTGCCCTGCCTATGTCATGTGGGTCCCTCTGGGGCCAGCCCACTACTTCTAGTTACTCAGGAGGGCACAGTAGCCAGCAGGATACTTCTGAGTTTTCAGTTTCCTGAGACCCTCATCCTCATAAGCCCAGAAGCGCAGACAGCACCATCCTGACTCCCCACATCACTGGCACACAAGGCCTTCTCCCAGTGACTGCATAACCCTAGGAAGGGATTGTGGCCACAGGCCAGGGATTGGGCCTCTTTGGCCTTGCACTTCTTAGCTATAAAGAGGGAACATCAGCCGGGAGTAGTGGTGCATGCCTTTAATCTCAGCACTCGGAAAGCCGAGGGAGGTGGATTTCTGTGAATCTGAGGCCAGTCTAGTCTACACAGTGAGTTCCAGGACTGCCAGAGCTATGCAGTAAGACCCTGTCTCGAAAACAAAACAAAACAAAGAATACCACTGACCACACAGGACCTCAAAGTGACACACCCACAATCCTCATGGGGCCTGCAGGCCAGGAGGTGCTTCTGGGAGTCTTATCCCAGCGTCACACCCTAGCAGCAGGTGAGGGATGATGACCCTGTGCCAGGAGGAGGCTCAGGGAGGAGAGCACCCTGTGGAATCAGTAGCATCCATGCCCAGGGTGGGAGTGGGAGACTGACCTAAGTATGTTTTCTGAGACAGAGCCAGAGGCAATTTGAGCCTTTTCTGACCAAACCTGGTAGAGTACTGTACCCCCATGTACCAAGAACTGTGGGAGGAGCCAGGGTTGGTTGCAAGATATTCATAAAAATGACAAGTAATATCTAGAACATCTACTGTGTGTCAGTCTCATTCCTGGGGCCCTGCTATGTGTTAGGCTCCAAACCTAGCACTGTGGGTTGGCCAGACTCAGACAGGAAGGAGTGGGCCAGAAAACTTCTCTAGGGCTTAGCTGTTAGGATTCTGTCCTAGCCCCTGACCTGGCCCCACCCTGAGTTCTGACATTAAGCTCCATTTAAAAAGGATTTCCACCATCGACCCTCTCTCTCTCTCTTCATCCCTCTTTTCCCCCATCCTGCTAGAGAGTGAGCTCCTCAATGCCCTCCCACCCTCCTCTTCTCCCTCTCTTCATAACAATAAAGTCCCTCCACGTGGACCTAGTCTAAATGTCTTCTGTCACTCCGCCCATGGAGCATGGGGCCTCTCTCCATCCAGCACCATCTGCCAGCCACACTGGGTAAACACAATATCATAACATCACATTGGTGCCCAAAACTCAGCAGAGATTCTTCTAGCACTAGGATTCCCTGAGAGAACCTTCAAAACGATACATGACCAACTACTTAGCTGATGACCAAAGTGAACAGATCTCATGGAAGAGGTCAAGGGCCCATTTCCTTGGCCTTACTCTCAGGGAGTCCTGAGGTAACAGAGAAACACATCATCCACACAGCCTCTTCTACACACTAGGCCTCCTAAAAGGATCAGCCATCAGTACATCACTAACTTGAAGCTAGCCCAAGCCCAAGGTTCTTGAAATGGAGCCAGCATGACCAGGGGCTGTCTGTGCAAGGCACCCACCCTAGAAAAACTTATCTCCAAGGCTAGAATAAAGCTGACCATGAGACAAGTCCCAGATTAAAAATCAGAGGAATGTGCTCCAAAATAATAGATGGCAATAAGATGAACTGTCCATTTAAGTCATTAATACTATTCTCTACTTCTGTAAACATTTGAAATTTTCTGTAACAGGAACTGGAGATATGACCCAGTGGTTAAGAACACTTGCTGCTTTTGTGGAGAAAACAGATTTGATTCCTAGCACCTACATGGAAGCTTACAAAACCAGTTCCAAGGAACCCAATGCCCTCTTCTGGCCTACTAGGGTAGCACACACACACACACACACACACACACACACACACACACACGCACACACACGCACATGCACGCACATATATACAGACAAACACTCATACACATAAAAAAATAAATCTTTTTTAAAAAGAAAAATTTTCAGTAGTAAAGGCTTAATAACTAAGGATGCTATTTCCATCAGGCTTATTGCCCTCTGGGGCCATTCTGTCTCAAAACAGAACAAACTCAAAGTACATACACTTAAGTCCTGACTGAGCAATGAGGCCCAGGGGGCCCTGAACTGGCTGGTACAGCTGTGTAGCCTGCTCCCAGTAGCAAAGAACCATTCCCATTCCCACTCCCACTAGGACTTACAGCTTGGGGACCCACACCATGAGAAATCACACCATGACCAAGTGTGATGGCTGGGTTCAAGTATGTTAGCAGGAACCACAGAGTGGCTAGCAGGCACTGAGTTCCCCTACCAGCCTGGCACTAATTCACCCATCCCTCCTGTTATGGTGAGTAGAGAGTTGACCCTACACTGCCTTGAAACCCACTGGACAATCTTGAAAAGGAACAGATAACTTCCCACAGATGGCAAATGAGTCCAGAGAAGCAAGACTACTGGACTCCCAAAGCTTCTCTATCCTTTCCAAAGTGGCAGTGCACCCCAGCACCCATTCCATGGGGGTGCTCAGGAGCCCCACACTGCCAATGGGGGGGCTGGGGGAGGGGACCCAGAAGGGTCCTATAGGCTATGGTCTCTCCATAGATACTACCTCCATCCTTCCGACCATCTTCACCCAGAGTTCTAAGCCTGTGTGTGCATTCTCACAGTGCCAAGGCAGGACCAGAGGTGCTCTTACCGACCAAAAGCCTTGTCAGTACACAGCAAAGCTCAGTACGTGTGTCCCCCTTCAGTTTCCTTGCCTGTAAAAAGATGGCAGCAGTTCCACAGTGTTTGTAGGCAGTTCCAATAAGCATGTGTGAAACGCAAAGGCTCTGAGTGCAGCTTCTGCTGTTCTTATTCTGTCGCCCGGTCACATCCCAGTCTCAAGCCTGAGCTAACATCAGACCCACTTCTTTTCCGTTGTCACACATGGGGCACCTGTTTCGTGTGATATCCAAGGCTGCCTCTCTCTGCACAGTCCCCACTGACAGATAAGGCAGCAGCAGCTCAGAGCAGTGACTACTTGCCTCACAACACATCTAGAAAAGGGCAGATCTGGGACTCTGTCCAGGTTCCTCCAACTCTCATTACCACACTGTCTAGCCACTCACATTGCTTCCAATCTGGGGGTGGGGGTGGCAGCTGAGGAGCCCCCAACCCCTGCCAGAACTGAAACTAAGCTCTGAGTCTTGGGCCTCAGGTGCCAGAAGCAGCACAGACAGGACCAGAACCACTATAGTGGCCCAAAGCTCCGCCCAACATAAGCCATCCACTGAGCCCAAGGCCCCATCAGCCTCTGGGCTGGACACCCTCCTCAAGGATCTGTAATGCTAACTCTGGCTTTAGGATTCTGCCTCACAGAGCATGCAGGCCAAGCCTCTCTCTTCACCCTAGCAGAATGGCAAGCCACATTGCTGGGCCCTCTTTTGTGGGCAAACCAATTCTCTTCATCTCTGCATGCTGCTTAGCAGCTATTCTGATGAGACTGCATGCACACGAGTCTGTGGACCCTCAGCACTTTCGCCCTCTTTGCCTTGCCAAATACACGACAATTCTTGGCCCCTTAACGGTTACATTTGCCTCCCTCCTCCTTTTAAACCTAGTTTTCTCAGTGGCCAGAATGTAAAGTTCACTGTTCCTGTCCAGAAAGACATTTCCCCTGAAACATGGCCCCATCTCAGTGTTAGGGAGCCACACCACACTGAATATTCAGGAATATTCAGTGTTACCATCTGTCACCACTGTTTACTGTGCACCTCTAACAGTGCCATGTGAATCGGTGCCTACTGTCCACCCAGATACTCCACAGCCATGTGCCATCATCTACACTTCATAGATGGGGAAACTGAGGTACAAAAAGGCTATGGGATGTGATTAGACCATAGAGACAGTAGGAGCGAAGCTGATGCGCTCAAGTCAGGGCACAGGTGGTCCAGTAACAAATCTACTCCCAACAAATGGACTGAGGAGCATGCTCATCTACAGGTGACCACAAGAGTCTTCACAGAGGTGGAAACAGGAAGCCAGAAACAGAGAAATCAATAGCCAGGCCTCTCTAGGTGGTCTCTTCTTGAGGGAGAGGTGACCCTTCAAAGCTTATTAACAAACATACACACAACAATAAAACCCCACCAGAATAATGACAACTATAGCCCCTATCTAGCGATTGTTCAGTGGGACTCCAAGCTCTGGTCCAAAAGCTCTCCCTGCATGTGATGCCTCACCACCCAGTCTCCAGTCAAATGAGAAACAAAGGTATCAGTCACTTCGAACTTTTAAACCAGGTCTCTGGGAGAATGTATTCAGGTTGCTGACAGACTCCAACACAGCCCAGGCAGCAGGCAATCTGGGGGAACCCTTTCTGTTTGTGTGCACGAGAGGCTGCTTCCAGATGGGGCCTCTTCCAAATCTTCCAGTTTATTAACCATCCTCCTCCCCTCCAGGGGGATTAAGTTCACCGCCCACAGCCATCTGTCCTTTCATGTCAGAAGCTGTGGGTTTCCTCACCATGTGGAAGCCTACTCCATTTGGATCGGTCCCTCAGTGAATCAAGGGAGAGTCAGATTTTGTCCCTGAGCTCCAGACCATGCATTGTTGGAGCTGGGCTGATCACAAGATTAAAGTATAAATAAAAATAAAAATAAATAAAAGTGCTACTCATATCCCCTGTAGAGTCTAGAAAAGTGGTTCTTGTGGTCTGTGGGGAAAGAGACAAGACATCAGGAAAGCCTGGCACAGGCCACGGTACAGGCTGGGCACTTAGGAAAATTTGGGGAATCCAGACACCAGGGGATAACAGATCTATTTACACTAGTGACATTTTGCCAGACATGAATTAATCCCAGAGGAAACAGATCCTGCCTGTGGTACACACAGGCCCTGAAGCCAGGCAGACAGGGTGCAAATCCTAGTCAGCCTTCCCTAGCTGGGACTCTGCACCTCTTTCCCACATCTGAAATGAAGCAGGGAAGCCTGTATTCCCAAATGAAGAAACACATACACACACACCACTGCTATGCACAGCCATGTGGCCATTACTGAGTTGACTTTTGAACAGAAAAGAAAAGCAAATGCAGTGAGTGTCCCAGCTTTGCAAGCACGGAGGAAATCTCACGGAAGCTTCAGAGCACCTTTAGTTCAGACTAACTGTCACCAGTGGAATAAAATATGAAGAATGCCACTTCCATGATGAGTAGAAAAGCTGTGAGCATGTACAAATAACACAGACAACAAACTCTAAGCAGGTGGTCTCAGAGAGTGTTGTCACACAGGGTCCCCAAACTAGTCTTCAGCCTACAACAAGCAGAGAAGATGGTGGGGACCATTTTAATTCAACAGCCCTGTCACAGAAAGGACAAACCAGGCAGTGACAGGAGCAACCACTTAGAGGGCTCCCGGAAGAGCTGCTCATCTCACCCTCACATCCACTCGCCGTTATAGTCTCAATTCATGGGTGAAGACAATCAAGGCTCATAGATGGGAGGTAACACACCCAATACTGCTCAGCTGGAAGACTCTGTGACAGAGTAACCTTGGTTCCTCTATCAAACACGGCCCATCCTAGGAGATGCTCAGTGGATGACAGGGAAATGAAAGAACACAGACAAGCCCTGGGCTCAGTACCCCTGGGGTCAACCTTCTCCAGGTCAGGAGAATATGTCATTCCTGTTCACATTTGCATTCCTGGATGCAGTGGTCAATCTAATCATGTGCCGGGTGCTGTGCTAGGTATGGGCACATGATTACATGATTCAGTAAGGGTACCACCATGGAAGCCAGAGTTGGGGCAGGTCCAGCTGGCACTGTGCCATATTTTCCCCATAATTGCCATCAATTTTATCTCTGTAGCAGCTCCCGCAGTGGATCAGCCAGATCCTCTAAGGCCACAGCAATTAATTCTTCAAGAGCCTTAATGGCCTTTAAAGTCATTAGAATCTGCTTTTTAGGACTCAGGGTAAATCACACTCAACGCCTTGAGCCTCCTTTCCCCAGACAAACACACCTCCACAGGGAGCCTCTCTCAGGCCTCCAGCCATGGCCCAGTCCCAGCCCACTAGAGCTTGGTGGTTGCCTTGCCTCTGTGCTTACTGGGCGGATATATCACACGTCATCATCATTCAAAGGAAATTTACAAAAGAGGAAGGAAGAAAACACAGCGGGTCATTGGCAGCTGGGAAGTGTACAGTGCTGACTTGGACAAACCAGGCAGCAAGACTGGAGGCTCCAGAGCTGGTCAGCCATAGAAGGCACCCATACCCACAAAGCCCCTGCCAGGCACTACTTTCATAACCTATTATTAAAGGGGAAACTGAGGCCCAGAGGGCTATGGTAACTTGTATAAACTCACAAAGTAAGCTGTGATTCAAAAGAACTGTCTACCTGTGCCATCTTCCTGCTGCCCTGAGCTACTCTGGACTCCTGATACTCCAGCAAACCAGGATTCCATGTCTGCAGAACATAGCCAGTGTCCACACACACACACAGGGTGCCTGTCCAATCCCTTCCACAAACACCCATCTGCCCAGTCATCAGGTTATTCAACCATGCAGCTGTCAGTCCTGTCCATGTTTTAGGCCAAAACTGAGTAAATATTAGCACAACTAGTTCATAGTCCAACTTCCTTGAACGAAAGCCTCAAGTCCTGGCAGGGGCCTCCAGAGGCCTACCCTTTATCGTAATATCCGGGCCTGATCCTCTTGAGCTGTTGTGGTCCAGGTATGGCCACTGGGCTCTCTGCCTTTGCTGGTGCTATTTTAGAAAAACAAAGGTAAACAATCCTGTGCTACTGTGATGTGAAGCATCAAGTGGCTCATGCTATTCAATGGATGCAGGATAGTGACAGCCTGAGAGTGACACAAGGCACTGAGACTGGGGTTCTTTAAGTCTCTGCTGGAACATGCTGGCTCCCATCTGAGTTTAGGAAGCAGGAGACAGCCAGATGAAAGGACTATGGGGAAGACTCTGTAGCCAAAGGAGCACCTAGCTCAGCCTCTGCAACACCTATGAGTCTTTTCAACCCTTCCTGGTTTCCTTAGAAACGATATAAGGGTAGGGATGGGGACTGCCCATCTGTTCTGTGGCTGATGGGGTGCACCTGAGCAGAGCTCCTTCCTCTCCAGGACACCTGGCCTCACTGTGGCTACAAAGCAGCTATCAGCCAGCAATTCAGATCCAGGATCTAGGCAGGAACCCCCACAGCTGGAAGACTTCCATCAGAGACACAGAGCGACTTCTGCTGTTGGATGTGAGACAGAAATACAATGGAGGCAGCCACGGACATAGCAGCTAATGTGTGACACTAGGAAGATTCTAATGAAGGAGAGGAAAGAGCTTTCAGCCCCTTCAGCTCTGGGGGAGAAGTGGTATGGCCAGAAACTACTGACCCATTTCCCATGGTCACATTGTGAACATGGTCATCCCCAGACTGCTGGCTGCATGGGGACTAAAAACACAGCTCTGAGCTATGTTCACTGCTGTGCCCCTAGTCTCTAGGGTAGAGGCTGGTACACTAGGCACTCAATAAACCACAGACTCTTAGTACTGATGAGACTGAAGGCCTGGACTCTTCGTTCTCTTGCAATAAGAGGGCGCCGGTACAACAGGACAGGAATTTAAACACTGGATGAGACAGCTGAGAAAGTGTACAGGGTGTTGACCACCTGTGGGATCTGACTGTAACCCCCAACCCCAGACGAAGCCCACAATTCCAAACAGATGGCTGTGCAGCTGCAGCTTGCCTGGCCTCTGCCTCAGATGCTAGAAGTACTGGGTCTTAGGAAATGCCCACCCCCTCCCCACAGCCCCACATGAAGCTTCAGGCCAGCACCCCACACTTGAGTGGGGACAGGGTACTGCAGAATACACTCATGTTTTCATTGCAACTGCCAGGCAGGCTTTGGGAAATTTTTGAAATGAAAGATTAAAGGGCTCAGGTGGGCTTCCCCCGGAGAGGCCCAATCCACTTGTCAACAAATCCCCTCAGCCCCACAGCCCTGCTCATGGAGGGGCCTGCAGACAGCTCAGGGGCAGCTGTGCTGCCTAGCAAGAGCAAATCAATATTCCTAGCACATACACACACAGTCTCTCTCTTCATAAACACAGGCCAAGGGTACTTAGACAGCCTCCCAAAGACCCCTAAAACCAAGAGTGGCCAGCTTCTCTCCAGCAGGTAAACAACACTTACAGTCACAGCCAGCAACCCAATTTAACATTTGTACTTGGTCAAAAACAGCAGCCACACAAACTCCAGGCACCCGGGCACCCGCCCAGGTGGCCTGCCAGGTGTGCAGTATCTAAACTCATAAGCACACACAGAGAGCACATCCTTGCTGGGGTCTCCCCAGCACATAATGCAGATAGACCCAGGATCTACAACAATCAAGACTTACAGGAGAGGCCCCTGGCAGCCTGTGTACTGAAATCAGATACAAGACACAGGCAGAGCTGGGAAACCTCCCCGACAGACTACAGACCGTTTGCTGTCTTACCCTTCAACACATGCACTACATCTAGTCATCTCCACAGAACTCCTGTGTCCACAACCCACTTCTGTCTGTACACACCCTCACTAACAGAAACCCGCTCCTGGCAGGCAAGCTAGGCGCTCTGCCCTCAGTCACACCCATCCTCGCATCCCCCCTCTGGCACACAGGATCCCCACTACTGGCGACCCCGCCCCGGCCAGGGCCCACCTCCCTCCGCTAGCCTCTGCTCTTCCTCAGCCAGCCTTACCCGCTGTCAAGTTCCAGCTCCAGCAGGGATTGGGTCCTCTCTGAGTTGCAGTGCAGGCACCACATGACGGCCGCGGAAGCGGCCCGGGCCGGCGTCCGGGGACCGAGGCCGAGCCGCGCGCCCGCGACTCCCCTCCAGCCCCGCCGGACCCCCGGTGTTGGTCCCCAACAGCCCGCCCGCCCACCACGCGCTCTCGCCGATCCCTCTGGCTTGCGCCAGTGGGTTCAGGCAGCTCTAGGTTTGGAAGTCAAAACGTCGGCCCTGCGCGACCCTCCCGTCGCCGCCCGCTTGGCGCTTGGCGTAGTGTAAGTCCGGCCGAGGAATGTGGTCGGGAGGGGCGTGGCCACCGGGCGGGGGTGGGACTCCCGTGGGGGCGTGGCCAAAACCTGAGTTCCGGGAGGAGCGCAGATTCCGTTCTTGCCAGCGAAGCGGCAGAGTCACAAGCTTGCTGCACGGGTGCGGGACTTGGCAAGTGCAGTAGGTAGGCGCAACAGGTAGAAAGCTTCGAAAACCTCAATCTGCGCTAACCCTGACTGGTTTCAGCGTTCAAAACTCTGCACCCCCAAACAAAGGAGCAGCAAGTGGTTCCAGGGCTCTGACGTGCCTGTCCCAGATCCGGTGGAAAGAGATTTCTCTCCAGACATACCCACACACCCTTTACGGCCACTGACACGCTAGAAGCAATAATGATCAGCATTGTACAGTGTTTTACTGGTACCCAGGCCAGTGGGCAACATTGTGTAATGGGTGGGGTTACTTTGGGCCCCATTCATTGATGAGGAGACTGAAGCTGAGGGTCTATCCTTATCCTCTTCTCCATCTACAAGCTCTTATAGCTTGCTTATCCCCTCGCGTGTACTTAACTTATTACACATAAGACAGGCAAGGTGCCCAGTACCAAGACTGGTAGAATGCTTAGATATACAGAGAGCAAGAAGATATACACAAAATCGAACACCAACCCTGAACACCCCAACACCAAAACCGATTCCTGAGGGGAATGGGGAGGCTACAGGAGGCACTTAATGTAGGGGCATCTTGTACATATCCATTGGCAATGTTAAAAGTACACAGGTTGTTTGTGGTGACATGAGTCTGTATAATCCCAGAACCTAGGAGACTGAGTCAGAAGGATCCTGAGTTCAAGACCAGCCTGGGCTATGCTGTGAGACTCAGATAAAAATAGAGATCTTAGAGAGGGAAGAAATACTTGCATATCAGATCTGATAATACTCCAGTGTCCTTCTCCCATAAAGAAATCTCGCTCATCAGTAAGAAGACAGGTTTTCAACAAAAGGCAAAAGTATGAGAATAAACATTTCTGCCAAGTATGTAGACCAGTGACCAGTGAGAACACCGAAAGATGCCTGGCACCAATGGCCACTAGGGAGGTATGGATAAATGTGTGCAGTGCCACTCCTCATTTACTTTAGAAGGCTACAAAAGTTCCCTTGCGCAGACACAGTGGCCGCATCTGGCATCTGCTTGGCTAGGGTGAGGTAGGGAGGAGTCAGGAGACAGGACTGCAATAGCCACTTGTGGGGAAGCCAGAAGAAAACTCCCAACTCTGCCCCAGCTGCCCTCTAAAAATAGGTGATACTAAATAGACTCAAGAGAATCCCCCAGGCCCAGCTTCAGGAACTGAGAGGAAGCAAACTCCAGCCTCCCCATCCAGATCCACCAGGAATTCCAGACACTCCTCCCAGGTCCAGGGCACACAGCCCACCAGGATGGCCTTGGCAATAAAGTTCAGGCTGGGCTTTACATGGGTGAGCTTTCCCCACGAACAAGGGGCTCTATCTCCTGACTCCGTCTTCCTGAACATGGTGTGTCTTACCTACTTTTGCACCAGTGCCTGGCAGATTCATAACAAATGACCATGAACAGGAAGGAACACGGAAAGCCCTGACTGGGAGATGTGGGGAACAGATTTTTTTCTGCAGAAATAATTAGCCCAGACAGAATCAGTTGTTACCCCTGCCATTCCAGCAAATTTTGTAGCCCCCAGAGTCTCAATTTCTTCAAAGTGTCAGACATCTCTACCCCAGCTGATTCAATATGCTGTTTAAATTTACCCAGCATTAAGAAGCACTCTGTCCCCATCTTCCCAGGCCTCAATGAGGAGGCACTGTAGTAACAAGTATATCCTAATATGGTGTTACTGTCCCTGGAAAGGTCACAATAATGGGGACATTTTGGATTAGGGCCGAAGGGATAAGTAGGAGCTTCTCTAAGAGATGCAGGAAGCAACAAAGTCATAAAGAATGTTTAGTTCCACAGTATGGGCCTGGGTTTTAGTCTTGAGCTGATTGCTTTGGCCTGTTTTAGATGCCATAATCCCGACATATTACCATCCTCTTTGCCTCTGACAGTCTCTCTGCTCTCCATGGCCAGACATGTGACGTCTCTTCCCTACAGCTGGCTGAGGCTCATCTGGCCTGGCTATAGGCCATCTCTCCAGCACTGACCCCACTCCCTCCCTCCTGCCAGCCCGGTAAGCAATAGTAAGCTTCTTATGGCTAAGCTATACTCACTCCTCCTAACCCCCCATTCTGCCTGGCTCATGACTGACAGTCTGGGGTTCAAATTCATGTCTCTTCTCCCAGATAGCTATAAAACTAGCCCCTTGTCCATATGTCCATATTAGAACCTCCTCTCTTACTCTAGTTTCTCTATTGAACCTCCCTCCTTATGTGAGTAAGTTATGTCATAGATTCAAGGAAGGACTGGCCCTGTTCTTCCTGCAGCCACCCTATGTCTATTCTGTCACTAGGTACCTAGCAGCTACATGTATCAAAAGGTTTGGCTGAGACCTAGACCCAGCCCACTGTCTGTCTTTGTCTTAATAAAGTTTTATTAGAAGGGAGCCATGCTCATTCACTCAGGTCATGCATTAACTAGCTAAATAGTTGCAAGGGAAACATGTGGTCTGCAAAGCTATCCAGCCCTTCCCAAAAGGATTTCATATCCCACCAGGAGATTTACACTGGCTTCAGCTACTAGGTGAAATCTGTTCATCCAACCAGACCTTGTGCCTAGGCAGGGAGTGCCTAAGTAATGCTTAGGGTTGGGGGGGGGGCATTGGAAGATATATTTAGCATTATAAGATGAAGACCATAAAATGTTGTGTTTTATCAGATGGGAACATTAGCATGCTTCCACAGGACTGCTGTCACAGGACACTGAGATTGTGCTTGCTTTCTGCTATGCTGGGGATGAACCCAGAGCGTGGGACATGTTAAGCAAGCACACCATCACTGAGCCACACCACAGCCCTCCCATATGATTGTTTACAAGAGACACAAGAAAAAGGTACCAATGGCTGCCATGAGAAGGGGACCTGGGGTTCCCAGACAGTCTTGCCCCTGCACCTGCAACCTGGCTAGGACAGTGCTAGGAAAGAGGAAGAGACTTACACTGTCTGACCTCTGATACCTTTCAAAAACATTAATATTTATTTTCTACTTTTCATTTTTTTAGGTGTGTGTGTGTGTGTGTGTGTGTGTAGATATGTACACATGACTGCAGGTGTCCTTGAAGACCAGGAGAGGGCACTAGATCCCCTGCAGCTAGAATACATGTAAACTGTGAGCCACCTGAGGTGGGTGTTGTGAACTGAACTCTGATCCTCTGCAGGAACAGTACAGGCTCTTAATGCTGAGCCACCCCCTCCAACCCAATTAAAAATTTTTGAAAATTTAAACCATGTTTATTACTTTGTCAAAACTTTTGCACAGAAAAGAAGTCAATAAAAGACTCTGCACAGCAAAGGACTGGAGCAAAGGACTAGTTGATTTAGGAACCTCAAGAAAGGCCTTCAAGCCCAGCAGAGCTGATCCAGAGACCCCAGTTCTAGCTGGCACCTGAGCAGACTCTAGCGCTACAGTGAAGCTTTGCCCTGGCTATATCTGCCAGTTGGCCAAGAAGTTTCTTCAGAGGGTCAAACTGCTGGCTCCCAGCCAGTTAATCATTAATATGTGACTAACCACTCTGCTGGAAACTTCCTATCATATCCCCAGCTCTGGGCACAAGAAGGGGAAAGCAGTGGCCTTTCATTCCCTGAGCCGCAAACCCTCAGGAATGAACAGGGAATCTTAGGACTGTCATTGACATGGGTCTACTAGTATCGCACTGCTTTGGCAACACAGTCAGGGATCCGGACAGTAGGGCAGGTGACCCAGAGTGGATGTTTTTAAAACCCTCCATTCTAATTCAGGCATGGAATGCAACTTAGTCATGTGACTTGGCTGCCGTGAAAATGGCATGGAGTGCCAGGATGAGTAGCTGCAGCTATGGCCCCAGCTCCTCAGGAGGTTGAAGCAGGAAGATCTCTTGCACCTTTGAATCTGAGATCAGCCTGAGCTATGACATGAGACCTTGTTTTAAAACCAAACAAATACAAACCACTAGGGAGAAACAGAACAGAGACAGACTCAGAGGTCTGGCGTGTGACCTCTTGGAGAGCCAGACAATATATTCCCCAGGACAGAAACATTCCAGGTAAAGACATGTCTTTCTAATAGGGACCAATTTCCCATTTCAAAACTTGGATCAGTTTTCACTGAAGAAGCCTAAACATGGGAGCTTCTGCTTTCTCCCTAAGGAAGGTAAGCAGGATAAACTTGAGGATAAAGGGAACCTCGGGGGCTCTTGCTCTGCAGCCTTTAAAGTTAAAATGAACATGAAGAATGGCCCTGCACTAGAAGCCATAGAAAACAATCTGGACACCAGAAGGGCTTTCCAGCATGAACAAAGAGGCCAAGATGGCCCTTCTTCCAGGATGTCCTTAGGTGCCTGTACATTTCCAGGTCCCCAGTGCCCACGGCTGCTCTGCCACACAGCAGTGTAAAAAAGTGATGGTAGAGACCCGCTATGTGCCCCATATATCTCATGTACACATTTGCATACCCCACTTTCCTGGTTCCCTTTTGTCCTGGCCAGATGAATTGGGCCTGGTGTCCTGGAACTCAAGGGATGGGCTTGTGGCTTCAGAAGTACAGCAATATGAACTAGTCTTTCTTTGTCCAAGGGCAAAGGAAATGGCTCAAGGCCAGTCTTCCTGCTGGACAAGGGGCCCAACATCCGCTACCTCTGTCAGCCACCAGCTGTCCTTTACACACACACACACACACACACACACACACACACATGCACACACGCACACACACGCACACATAGCCACATTGCCTGGCACACTTCAATTCTAGTGCCCACAACCTCCTCAAACAAGCGAAAGTACTCACTTTAGCTCCTTGTCCCTCCGGGGTGAGTGGTAGAAGGGGGTGACCACAGGTCTTCAGGGAAAGTATAGGATGACCACAACCACTCCAGGCTCACTACATTCCTCAGTCCCATAGCATCTTCAGTCTGAAAAGTACCTGTGAGGTGTACCCTACTGCACATAGCCAGAGCCAGTACAAGGCTGCACCCAGGAGCCTGAAAACTCCCCTTTTCCATCCTTACCTCCCAGGGAATAAGAACTCAAAAGCAGCCAGTATGTTAAGTGAATAAGCATCCTTTCTAATCTGGCTGCTTCCCACAGTGGTGATGCTCAAAGCTTTAGGGCCCATCAGCTTTGTATAGTCCAAAGCACCATAATTTAGTGTGTGATCTTGGATCTTGGACAGGTTCTCTGGTCTCTTTCCTCTCTCCCAGCCTCTCCTCTTCTTCAAAAAGAATTGTTAGGACTCTCCAGTCACACTTTACAGATTGAATCCTCAGCAAGCCTTCATTTCACACATAAACAGACAGGAAAGCATGAGAAAGTTACCTAAGGACACACAGCTAGTGCGCAGCTGATCAGCTAGATACATCGGCTCCCAAGCATGAACTTAACCATGAAGTTAGACCCCAGGCACTAATTGGATACAGGCCCATGTACATGTAAGTGTACCATGACCCAGAGGAAAGAGATCTGGGTTTGGCAAAGTTAAGAGAAAAAGTGAGTGAAGATTTTTAAAGTCAGGGCTGGTGTCCCAAGTCTGTACTTGCTAAGTGTTCCATTGAGCCTTTATAGCTGGGCTCTGAAATGAGTGAGTTCACCCTGGTCCATAATTGCCTTGCTTAGCACTTGCCTACTGGTGGCCACTTCCACCAGAGTGACGTTCTGAAACTGTCGGCTCACCTTTGTTCCTGGTCTATAGTAGATGATCAGTAAATATTGTTGAATGATTCTTTCACCCCTCTGGACTCCATAGATTCTAGAAAAGCCAGGGGAAACCAAAAATGCTTGTCCCGTGTGCAGTGTGATAGAAGGGCCCAACATGAAAGGAAGCACTCTGGCAGAAGTTTATAAACAAAACAAAATAAACTGACACCATGGCCACTGTTGGCATGGATTTTCCTCCCAGCTTTACCTAAACAAGGGCTCACCTGCCTATTAAAGACGCAGAGAACTGGGTGGAATCTAGAAAAACCTATCTGGAAGCTGCAAAGGCTTGACCTCCTGCAGACCATCTCACTTCATTTTTCCACTTCAGGGGCCATGGCAGAGCAGGCCCGTTTATTTCTAAGCATTGAATTCATGGCCAACAGCAGCTGACTGGGTGGTGCCAGGCCTGGGCCTGGAGGCCTCATCTTAATGAATAGATGTGTTCCTTTATAACAAGGGCTGGGGCGCCTGCCTGGCAAATGGATGCCATTAAGGGCTCCTGAGACACCAGCCATTCTTAAGTGGGTTAACATTCTCCTTGCAATCTTCTCCATGTAATTGATTTAAACAACACCTTCTTTTGTCCCAGTGGGGGGGAAGACTTCGACCGATGTGACCCTAGCACACTGGCTGGAAATGATTGAGGTGAGATCCTGAGAGGGCGGAGGCACGTTTGGCACGGACCTGAAGCTGATCATGCACACTGACTGCCCCAGCATTATATCCACCTGCTCCGAGGCAGGCCCTGCCTAAGCACTTCAGGAGGCTTAGGCTAGCCTGGGTGACAGAAGTAAAGACAATGCATAGTTTTTGGTGTCATCTGTAAGGATTCCTGGCACGACACATGGTGCTGGGTGAGATAAGAATTCCTGGCATGCAGCGGCCACGTGGCAAAGCCAACATGGTGCCGGGGTATGGAGGGCAGGCCCTAAGCGTAGCCACGTAAATCTGTGCCCGCCTGTTCTCTTTTTAAAAGAGGCCTGTCGCATGGAAGGCTCTCTCTCTTTTCTGCTTCTCTGCCCCTGTACTCTCCTGGCAGCTCTCTTGGGTGGCGTTAGTAATGTGTACGTGTCTGATTTCACACTCAAAACCAACGTCATCCAATTCTTTGAGTCCACATAAGCCCGACAGCAATTCTACAACAAGGGGCTTGCTTTCCAATTTGATCACAGAGGCCTTGGCACCCAGAAGGTGAGTTTTCCCTAAGAAACACACTTTTAAATGATGGAGCTACCTCAAGCCAGTAAAGTGAGTCACACATGCATGCCGAGTAGCAGCCAGCAGTAGGGTGCACCTCATCCCCAGGTGAATGCTCCTCACAGTAATAGTGCGGCTGCCCAGCTGCTGTCAGCATCATTTTTGTCAAAAGTCAATTTAACAGCTCTCCACAAATAATAAGTGCATGTTCACTTGTTAAGAAATCTACAAAACCAGACATAGCTGCAGAAGCCGGGTCCATCTTGTATAGCCTAGGGATAGGCAAGTGGGGGAAGATTCAGCCGATAAGAAGGCTACTCAACCAATCCAACAGAAGGATGCCTTCACCTGTTAGGGACTGACCTTCAAGAAATCTTGCTAAATGAAAAGGAAGCTGAGGGTATGGCTCAGAGGTGGACCATTTGCTTAGCATGCACAGGGCTGGAGTTCCATATGCAGAAAGAGGTTTTTGTGTACGTGCTTGGGTATGCACACTGCATAGTGGTCACCCTTGTGAGAGGAGAATGTGACACATGGGGAGACTCCATGTGCATGCATTAAGCTGCAGAACATATAATAATGTTCCTATGCATGTAATCAAGAAAGGTAACTAAGCCTTTTGGGTGACAGATACTTGAAGACCGTCCTCTCTGATGGACACCTTGGTCTCAGAGCAAACAGAAGGGTCGAGAAGGCAATGGAAGGAAAATGGCTCCTCCACTGTGTCCCCTGGTATGGAGTCTGTAGCACACCTGCAAGCTCACAGTCACCACTCTGTTCTGTAAGCAGTGGAAACCTGAGCACACACATGCACCATAAGAAGTCCAGCCAAAGATCCAGTCAGGTCTTCCCAAGGCAAGTGAAGAAGTTGACAGAGGTCAGGCAAGGCAGGTCTCCACCTCCCATACCCACTGCAGGGAAGAACTGAGCTCTGCCCCAGGCCCTTCTGCCCCCTGCAGGTCAAGAGGAGGAGCAGCACTCAGGGCCCCAGACAACCCTACTGGTTTGACTCATGCTGTCCCTGAAACACTCCCAGCACCCACTCTTCAATTTATGGAGAAATGAAGACCCTAAGAAGCCAAATTAATTGCCTCAAGGCTGTTCAGCCAATGTGGCAGAGCTGGAATTTAACCATAGGCTGCTGCTGACGAGGGAGAAATCTGAAGAGCCTTGCTAGCTATGGGCCTCGGGCTAGTAGACCCTCCCTCCCTGACCCATCCAAACACACTAAGGAGTCCCTCAGCTCCTGCAGCCAGCATCTTCCAAGCGACACAATCCACGGCCCCTTCTGGTCTCTGGCAATTTTCATAATCAACTGTAATTTATGTTCAATGGCAAAGATTTCCAGGGCTGGACCCCCTAGGGTGCTGGGAAGGCAATTTATGCTTTCTAGCAGTGTTTACTCAGCATGCCAGCCACCAGCTGTGTCACCTCAGAGACTATTACCCTGGTTACTGGTAATTCACACTGAGTATACCATACAGTCAGGAGAGAGGCTGGGCTGGCTGCATTGTCTTCTTGAATCCCATATCATCCCATCCTTTGAGAACACTGAGAAGCCAGACAACAGAGCTATCCTGGTCTGCCACCCACAGTCCCACAGGTCTAGGACAATGGCTACTTTCCAGTGCATTTTCTCTTTAGTGGCTAGGCAGCTATACACTGTTGCTCCCAGGGTGCCCTGTGTGTGGCCGGGTTACACAGGTGATCACCTGCCTTCCACACACAGGATGAAAACGGACTAGCAAAGTCAGCACTGCCCTTCCGGCATGTTCTATAAGGTGAGTGCTCCCTCTGAAGACTCAGACAGGCCAGAACACCTGGAGAAGACCCCAGATCACACAGTAGTCCAAGTACCTCCATGGCAGGGATAGGGCTGCCTGCATCTTCTGGCTGCAGGCTCACCCCTTAATGTGAGAACAAGCAAGAATGGCCCTTAGAGAATGGGATAGGCTAGATGGCGGTGGCCACAGCCTGGGGCTCTTTAGAAAGAGCTGCCCTCTTCCTGAGGGATAGATGGTATCTTCTGAACCATGAGCCAAGACATCTCTGCAGCATCTCACATTATGACTAAAGAAATAATAAGCAAAGCTAAAAGGAAACCATAGCTGAGGCTCCAGGGCAAAATTTATCATGTGGGTGAGCAGGGGGCGGGTGTGTATGCCGCAAAAACCAACAACAAACAAAACCAAAGCTAAGGTATCTAAATGTTTATGACATGTGACCTCAGCTAATCTTGACAATATCCCCATTCACCTGGCAATGGAGGCAGGAGAGGTGCAAAGTCATGCTTGCTCCTCTAGATCCAGGGCATCTAGGATCTAGAAGAGCAAGCAAGGCTTGTGTCCCTGAGGCCAAGGCTCTGCTGCATGACAAAACTCTTGGAAGATGATGGGAAGACCAAGACAGGAGATAAAGAGAGAGAAAAGAAGCAATGCCCCTCACCCCCACCCCCTGCACCTGCCTTTTATGTGTGGCGGGACTCAGACCCACTTTCCTCCCTTTTTGTCCCAGCAGATAGATCTATTTCAGGTGAGTTTTATCCACAGAGAAGCAGAGTGGGAGTCAGTGTAGTAAGGGAGCAAACGAGGCCACGCAGGGCTGCCCTGGAGTGAGGCTGTATGGGATACAGCCAGCAAGAGGAGCATCTGGCATTTGCCTGCCCTGCTTTTAATTCCTGGCTCTGCTGTATCCTAGCTGTACAACTTGGGCAAATTAGGGACCTCTCTGAACTTCAAACCCTTTCCACACAAAAGATAACGATGCCTACATCCTAGGACCGAGCGAGAAGAGCAGGCAGCACCAGGTGTCAGATGGTGTCTGTTCTCATCACCACAGTCTATGTTGAAAAGTGGGAAGGCTGAGGGACCGGGCTATGGCTCAGCAACAGAGTACTTGCTGAGCCTGGGTAAGACAGGGGCCCAGCACCAACTAGGCAAGAGAAAGATGAAGGGAATAACGCTTATATATACTAGCTTATATAAACGCGAGAATGGAATATGACACGAGAAGCTGAGCCATGACGGGCAAAGTCTAGAGGAGAGAGCCAGGTCGCTGGAAACTATAAGCTTTGCCTCAGTCCCTAACATGGAGGAACAAGGGGGGGGGACATCCCCCAGTGTCTTCTACTATATTTGAATACTTAACCATGTAAGCAAACATACAAATGACAAACACGAGGCTCGAATAAAAGGTTCTCATACAGAGTCGTTCTTTACATTTGTGGGGAACTACTGAGGTGCTGTCCGGAAGCCTCTAAGTCCTCTTGCACATGCTCTGAAACCAGGCACAGAACCAGGAAACAGCTCTGGACAGTAACCTCCAACCACTGACCACCAGATGGCAGTCTCATTGGCATCCAGAGCTCACTCCATGGGTAGGGAGGCCTGCTCTCACCCTTCCCATGGGGACATTCAGGTCCCTGACTTCTAATACTGCCTGCAGAGTCTCCTACATAGAAGGAGATCCTGAGACTCCAGGCCAGCAGCTGTGGGGGCATGGGTGGCTGACTCAAAATGTCCTGGCTTAGTTAGGCTGGACTGAGGGCTTCGCCACAGATCCTGGACTATCCAGGTGCCTAGCCACCTACCTACTCACTGGAACCTGGTACTGAGTCAAGGCTGGATCCTGTGAGTGGCAGTGCACTATCTGGCTGTACTTCCCACCATCCTTCTTTGTCCTACATCAAAACAACTGAACTCTCCTTTCCCTATCAAGTAGCCACAATTTTTTTTTTCAACATAGGCAAGTGATACTCAAACTTTTCATTCTTTTCTTTTTTTCAAACTTTTCATTCTTAAGCTCTTTTTTTTTTTCCTTAAATTTTTAACACTGATTTTGCCCAGGCTAGCCTTGAACACATGGAAATCCTATTGCCTCAGCTTCCCAGGTGTTGGGATAATAGACTTGCCTATCTTCCTTTTCACTCTGAGATCTGCAAATTGCTCGTGAGAGCTATAGCTATCAAATTTTACCACATCAAAAATGAAGAGCCATCCCTTTAGCATACAAAGACAACAGTGCTATTCCATTAGCCAACATGACATTTGGCCTCTAGAAAATTCCACTGAGAGAAAATGAGGCGAAACAGACACAGCAGCTATTTCTAAAATGATTTGAATTCATAGCTCTTGGAATCACACTTGGGAAAAATGGCTGGCAAAGAATCTTCTCAGCTTTATCCAAGCCCATGTGACTTCACTTAAGCCTAGCCCCTACTGACACTTAGGTCGGACCCTGTCTAGAAAGAAGTGAGTATGCTCTGGGTCAGGCAGGATCAGTGGAGCATCCTCCATTTATCTCATCCACCCCAACCTCACAGAACCTGAGCCTCTGGCATCCAAAGTATGTGCCCCTGCTGTGTGTCTTAGGAAGCAGAGATTCAGGTCAGCTTGCAAGTATCCTAATGCTTCAACTGAGGGAGGCCCTGACCATGTCACCACGTTCCAGCAAGGGTGGCCACCTGTCCATTCTGTGCACAGATAGAATCACATGGCTACATCTAGCCCGCCCTGCTGAACACATGCTCACTCACTGGGACCTCATGCTTTCTCTTGTAACCAGCATTTCATCTCGAAGTCAGAAAAGATGGGATCTGAACCCAGGTACTCTGACTCTAGCTCCTGAGCTCCACTGCCTGCCAAAGAGGATTCTACCAGCTGTCTCCAGGTCAGGTCTGGCAGCCAATGCACAGCTGGTGAAACAATCCTCAAAGGGGATGAAGGATAGGGTGCTGATAACTGCATTTGGGGCCCAGGGACAATATGTGGTGAGAGGCAGAGAAGCCTAGCCAGTCAGGAGAGAGCAATATCCAGTCCCCATCTGCCCTAGGCCTGCTAGACCAGACCACCCACCACCGCTGGAGGATGGTGCCACCTGCTGCCTTGCTGGGGAACTGCAGCCTGGTTGGTCCAGCCTGGAGACTGAGCCCAGAGATGCCAGCAACCTTAGAGCCCAAAGAGTCCCAAACCCACCATTATGCCTCAGCTCCTTTGGGGGAATATGAGTTAGCCATCTCCTCATGAGTCCCTGGCCATTCACTTCATCTCCGGGGTGACCTTTGGGGGACCATGGCCCTTTCTCTGAATAAGGATAGGCTGTCTCGTCCTAGGCTCAACATGGGTTTAATGCTTGCTACTGGTTGTTAAGAAGTTTAAGTGTCCCTGTCCACATCATCACACAGAAGTCCCACCCTTGGGACAGGCAGAGAAGCAAGAGGACATTTAAACATCTGAATGCTCTGGCTGGACAAACTAGGGACTGGACTCTTCACAGATGTGTCCTGGAAAGCCAGGAAGGGCAAAAGTAAGATACTGCTGGGATCTGCACATCTTTTTTTTGACCACAGTTCACATGGCACCCTCCCAGGGTTCTTTTGTGAAGACTTAAAGGCCTTCTTCTGGTAGATGCAGTCCTCAGGCCGAGGGCAGGGCAGGAGTGCAGGCCTCCACTGCCAGTTGCCTTTGTGTGAGTGCACAAACTCAGCATCTGAACAGTAGAGTTTGAAGTTCTGGCCCCTGCCCCCTTCCCAGGCCAACAGTGGCTATTGCTTTCCTTGGAGAAAGCAGGGAGTCTAGGTGAGTGCTACATCTATGACCTCTGTGTGTGTGTGTGTGTGTGTGTGTGTGTGTGTATGTGTGTGTGTGTGTGTATGTGTGTGTATGTCCCGCCGCCCGCAGCCATCTGCTACCTTCCCTTCTTAAACCTGATGTGAGATAAAGCCCTGCTCCAGCCTCTGGAGATGTGAAAATGGACAGAGACAAGAAGCTCCTGGGCCTAGATGTCACTAAGGCCAGGCTTAGCTGTGCCTTCAGTTCCCTCTTGGTGAGCCACAAAAATCTATACAGTATTTGTAAGCAATTAACTGTTGAAGACAAATAACCTCCACTCCCACATTACAGATCTCAGTCCTGGTGGCTCAGTGACTTGCTTGGTTCCTCAAGAGGACCCAGATTTCCTCCACTGATTCCTGCAGTTGCCATACAGCCTGGGCTCCCCACTGGGTCAGGTGCCTGGAGGACCGTGGCCAGAGCTGGCTCAAGGTCACACAGTGGCCAGCTGGCAGCCAGGCTGGGCCTGAGCCAGGTCCCTAGGCCTCACCCCCACCCCCACCCTAAACCCAGAATCAGCTGGTGGGGTAGGGGGCTAGTCTCTGCCTGGGGCCTTACTGGGCACAGAGGAGCCGTTCTTCCTGCTCACAATTCCTGCTGTTTGCCCTGTGCCAGGCTGCAGCCTCCCTCCAGCCCTGCTGACGAGGACAATCTGGTGCCAGAGCTGACAATCTGTGTGCCTTCTGGAGGGAGGTGGCCGCCAGGGGCCCAGTTCAGAGCGGGTGGACATGAAATCACAAGCTGCCAGAGGTCCTTTAAAAAAATATACCCATGGTAGCTGATCAATACAAACCTAACAGGCACCCCAAAATGTTTTTTATATTTGCTCGGGGGGTGGGGAGCGAGGACATACTCTCCTCTGTACACTGTTCCAAGGTGGAGTTCTTGACCATGATCTGTACTTCCTAGCAAGAACTGGGTGGGTCACTAGACATACACAGAACCACAGAAAGCCCCAGAGGAAAAGGGACAGGCACTATAAGAGCCCCAGAAGACTAAGAGACCTCAGCTGGCCATCTCCCATGAAAACAGAGCCTAGATTGACTACATGTTTGAGGGGTGAGGATCTCGGGGCACATTCTTCATCATAGCATTTCAGAGTCCCTAAGTAACAAACCCCAACCACAGTAGTCACCACTGTGACCCCTAAGTACAATGCCGCCATGGTAATCCTGGCAGCTTCAGCTAACTGTGGGGAGGGCTGTGCACAGGGCTGAATCTGATCTGAACTGCTGGCTCTTCCCTGAGTTTTTCCCCAAAGCCTTAGGTTCTCTGCACTAGAGGAACTGCCTGCCCCCCCGCTCAACCCAGGAAAACCACTAAGGACCAGTAGCAGAGTCTGTACCATCCAGGGCCCTATGGGTGGGGCATTAAAATGCTGGGAGGGGCTAGATGCAGAAGAGTATCTTGGAGACTCAGTTGGGTAGGTCTTCCAGCTTTATTATAAGGTAAGAGAAAAAGTGGTAGTGACATGCCTGGTCCTTAGCCCCCTCCTCCCCTCTTGTGGAGGTGAAATGAAGGCTATGTCCTATCAGGACAGAACTGACAACTGACCCAGGAGGGACTCCAGGGCCAGACTCCTTCCCACTGATGAAGACACATTTGGAAAGAGGGGTTGGTAGGTAGAAATCCTGTGCCATATGCAAGCTCTGACAGGCACTAAGACCAGGCAAGTAAGTTCTGAAGGCCAGAGTCTCTGAGTCACTTCCCAGCTCCCCAAACACTTACATAAAAAGAGCCTGGGATGGGATATTTCAGTTTCTAGATAGCACCCAAAGCTGGGCGGGGCAGCGGGTTTTTCTTACCTGGGTCCAGTGCTGGATGGGGCCTCTTGCTGAAAGGTGGCCACAGTAGCTTCTGAGGAGCCTCTGTGCCCTGCAGCTGAGCTTTGCCAGCTCTCTGCCCAGTCAGAGGCCAGCATGGGTCAAACCCTGAGCCCCTGCTTAATCCACCAGTGCCAGAGTCAGCTCTGGCTGGACACGTGACCTGAGGCCCCAGGACCTGTTTGGCAGGAGCAGCAGCTGGTGGGGTGGGGCGGGGAGGGGCAATATCTGACCTCTGGTTGCTTCAGGCCATTTTCCCCTGCATGGACCTATGGCCCAGAGCCTGCAGCTGGTTCTGGGACCCCAGGGAAGGCAGACACACAGTCTGGGAACTGAGTACAGCCTGAGAATGCCTTACCCAGAGATGCTGAGCTGCCTAGGAGGTATCTGCCAGGGGACCTTACTGAATATGTATCTGCTTCAGGTGTGAGTAGGACTGAATTCCTCAGATGTGTGACAGGTCATCAAAAAAGCCGAATATGGGAATGGAGTTAAAGGAGGAACTGAAACCATAAAAACCTCCCAAGGCCCCATCAGAGGGGAGAAAAGCAGTGGGAGAGGGTCACACAGACCAAGAGGTAAATTGAGGAAGGATTAAAACCAGAATTACACAAATTCCTATTTGACAAGTCAAGGAGGAAATGAAAACACTGAGATGGGGCTGACTTCAAGAGGAGCTTCAGCAATGAGAAGGGAAGCGAGTAGGAGACAGCACACACCTAATGCAGCCAAACCCACGTTCCTTTTACTTCTTACTTTGTCCACGTGTATATATTGTTTCTGTTTGACAGGAATGGGAACAGGCATGGTCCCAAGCCAAGACTCAGGGGCCACCAGCCAATGGTGGAGCTCATCCCGCTTCTTCCTTGCAGACTTAGTTTTGCTGCTGTGGTAACACCTCAGCTCTGACAACAAAATCTATCACATCTATCACTCTGTAAATGTGGACCTGACATTGCTATCTGGACTGAGGCTCTAGGTGGTTTCTGTCACCTCCCCCAAAGGAAGTAACAAGAGATAACCATTAAGATATGGTGTGCTTGTACAGAACTACCCTCCTCTGGGCCTTACCTGGTGGTCAGTATTGTCATTACCCCAATGAGAAAGATAGGCATGTGATGTAACTTGCAATTCCAACACTCAAGACGATAGAATCAAAAGGCCAGCCTGGGCTATACATTTGTAGTAAGTTCTGGGCAGCCTGAACCACATAGCAAGACTGTATCCCAAAAAGCCAAAAACTGAAATAAAAATAAGTAAGTAGGGAAAAACTGAGACTCTGAGAGATCTAGAGACTTGTTCAAAACTAGAAAACTGAAAGTTGGATCTAAGCGCCCACTAGATTGAGGACATAGAAGGCTATCTGCATGTCCTGTCTCTGAAGTCATTGGGACATGCATCAAAGTTCATCACTTTTTAGTTCCTCTTGTTACTGCTCGTCCCCATCCAAACTGTGCTGGCTAGTTTTATGTCAACTTGACACAAGCAAGAATCATCAGAAAGAAGGGAGGCTCGATTGAGAAAATGCTGCTGTAAGATCAGGCTGTAGGCAAGCTTGTAGGGCCTTTTCTTAGCTAGCGATTGAGCGTGTTGGTCCAGCCCATTGCAGGTGAGTCTGCAGCTGGTGGTCCTGGGTACTCTAAGAAAGCAGGCTGAGCAAGCCTTGAGGAGCAAGCCAGTAAGCAGCATCCCTTCATGGCCTCTGCTCCAGCTCAGCTCCAGCCTCCAGGCTCCTGCCCTCGCTGTTTTGATAATGAACAATGGTGTGGAAGTAAGAGAGAAATAAACTCTTTCCTCACCGTGCCTACTGCGGGAAAGCCCAGGTGATGACACCAGGTTAAAATGAGGGAGGCTTCAGTGTGGCTCAAAAAAAGGATTTGTGCATGGGAATGAGAGCAGCTCTACAGAAAACCCTGTCTCAAAAAACAAACAAACAAAAAAGGGCAGCTCTAGAGTCCACTGGTAACAGGGCCAGTGGCCACCCCTGGATGTGTACTCACTTTTTGTCCTGGTTTGTTTCAGACCAAATGCCCAGGATAAGCCCAAAGCCCTGCCCTAGATCAGCATCTGACTGAGCTGCAGGTAGAATGTCCTGCCCCGTGCCTGGCTACAGGGAAACCCCCTCAGGATGCTTGCCATCAGTGTCCTACGAAGTCCTTGGGAGGATTAAATACAAGATACAAAACACAACCAACACCCCCCCCCCCCGGGCGGGGGCATCAGAGCTCATCCCTCGTTGTCTACTACTGGTGAAAAGGAACTCACTACTCTCTAAGGCAGGACATTTCTGGATGCAGCTCATGAAAACACCCATATTAGCCCCAAGCCTTAGGGACAGGTAGATTCTCCTTGCCTCCCTACACCATCACTGTGCCTGCCCTGTGGAGGAAGGACACAGGCAGATGGGCAGCTCCCTTCTAGAGAGGCAGTAGGAACTCACCAGCCTCCACTGTCACACACAGCATGCAGAGACCCATGTGGGTCAGCACGAAGGCTGAGCCTCATGTGTACAGCCATCCTACCCCCGAGGGTGTCCTCGAGTCCACAGATTGGCAGGCCATATCAATGTCTCTAGGGTAACCAACTCACTTTGGGAAAAACAAAAACCAAAACAATGTTGGGTTGTAAGTTGGAAGGGGAGTAGGTTCCACAGTCTTTTTGTTGGTCTGCAAGGGTAACGTCATTGATTTAAAATGAAGCTTCCGGAACTATTGTGCAAGCTAATGGACTGACCTGGAGTATTGCAGAAGGAATGGATGTGAGGCCCCTGTGATCTGCCTATCATGTAGTAGGTACCTAAGAAATGTTTGCTGGGCTTCAACTGCACAAGGCAGAATGGGAAGTCACACAGTTCTTCAGAGTCACTAGGAACTAGCCTGCTTACTGCTTGGCATCCCAGCTGGCTCTTGGTGTACTAGCCTGGAGCTAGAGAACTGAAAGCCAGTGTCCCACCAGCCTAAAGTCACTGTACCCTCCCAGAGTGACGATGGCGCCCTGCGAAGGACTCAGCAGAACTGGTAGAAGTGACAAGGAGAACACAGAAGAGTAACTGGTTTCTTTGTAGCAGGAATCGGGGCGCATTGCTGCAGGAGCCAAGGCAAGGAGTTTGAGGTGGTAGTGTGGGGGGGGTGTAGGGAGCACCAGACGATACTGCCCCCAAACAAAATGGTATCATACACATACTGTGCTTTGCTGGGAAGGCTGTTCCTGGCTATGCTAGTGTCCAGAGGCTGGTATAAAGACTAAATGAGGGCGTGGGGTTAGCTCTCCAGCCATAGCCTTGGTATTTGCCCCCAGACACTGGGGAAGGGGCCTGATGTAGGATGGTAGACAGAGCAGGGCAGGGCAGGGCAGCCATTGCAGTGACTGCTATGAGCCCTTTAAGCAGCCTTGAGGCGAATGGCAACTTTAGTCATAAGACCTTAGATTATTTAATGTTTGCAAGCTGCAGGAGCCAGAATCCCTTACAGGGGGAGGGCACTGGTCCCTTCCGTTTCTCCACTCCATGGATTACCTCTGTTGTAGCCTCCAGTCCATGGCACTTCTTTAGGTAGCAGCTACCCAAGAATACGTGGGGCGCCTGGGAGATGGGAACAGGCCCCTAAACCTTGAATGTGCTGTGTGACCTTGGACATGTCCCTGCCTCTCTCTGGCCTCAGACTCTAGGGTATTCTCTCCAGAATAACAAAACTCAGGGGCTGGGCTGTGGGCACTGTGGCACTCTGAGTCATCTCTTAACCTGTCTTTTCTAGCACCTGGGACGGAGAAGGCAGGGGGTGCAGCTATTTTTGAAACTCAACTCCTGGGTTTTACGGGCAGGTCAGTTCAGAGACCTGACCATCTTGCCATCTATAAGGAACAGAGCACAATATTGGGGGTAGGGAAAGCTGACTAGAAATCCAAGCTGGTGTCACCCCTGAAATTGGTGAGGGGCTACATTGACTGGCCAGTGTGAACAGACAGGTAGATGCTGGCCGCAAAATAAAACAGTACACAGCCGGGCTCCTGCTTCGGGCCACCAGGTAGGAACCGAGCATGCTCAGAACCACACACACACACACACACACACACACACACACACACACACACACACACCAGGCAGAGCCCACTGCTGTCCTTGGAAACCTCATGGAGTGGACAGAGCCAGGGGAGGGGACACCCATTGTCATCTTTCTGTTCAGTTTGCTTCAGTGACAGATCAGCTGTGACAGTTTACAGTTTGGCAATTTAGGGTAGCTACTGCGCAGCAGAAACATGGAAGGGGGTTTTCCCTGGGACTCCTGGAGGTGTAGGAGGTCCTTGTGCGTCTTCTCTGTTGACCTGGCCTTTCAAGGCATAGCCTAAGGGCAGCTGTTGTGCTCAGAGTGGGAGTGGAATTTCTGACACCGAGCCCCACCCGAAAGTTCCAGGCTCAGGCTACTGGATTGGAATGGAGTTTCTTTTACCAGCCTCAGCACATTTCACACCCTATGGTCTGCCTCTTGTCCCATACAGGACTGGGCACAAAGGTTTCATGATTTCTCTATGGGAACCTACCGTAGGGAGGCCCCGAGATTAAGATCCAGCAGGAGGGTCTGTCTGAAGCCACACAGGGGGTTAGAGGAAGGGCCAATTTTGAATAGGTCCTTCTGGCCCAAGCTCCTCAGCTCGCACTAAGCTTTCACCCACTCCGGGCGCGTCCAGTAAGAGCGAATTCCTGAGATGCTTCGACCTCCCTCCCGCCTTCGGGCTCAAGACGGGAAAAGGCAGGCGAGATTTCTCCAGGTGGTGGAGAGGGAGGAGAAAGGAAGCAAGGGGAACAGCGCGACCCCCGGGCTCAGTCCCTGCGCAGCGGAAGGCACCGCATTGGCGCGGCAGGCGACTGCCCCCACCCGGATCGCCGGCACCCCGCTGCGCCGTCCGCAGAGCGCCGTAGTTGCTCGGCAGCGTCTTCCGCGAGTCCCAGGGGCCGCCCCGCGCCGCTCCGCATGCAAGGCCGGTGGTGCCCGGTCCCCCAAGCCTACAAGCCCGCAACGCGCGCGCGCAAAACCATCGCGGCTCCACTAGCCCGCCAGGGTCCGCACATCCCGGTCCCAGAGTGTGCCCCGCGCCCTGCCCTCCCGCTCCTACCTCTCGGTGCCCGCAGCCGCCGAGCGCGCGCCGACTGGCCGAGAGCGCGGCCCCTACGCGTCGGGCTGGTGGGGCGCGGGGTCCAGGGACGCACAGAACCAGAGCCTGACCCCGCGCCCCCGCCCGACGTGACCTTGGCGGGGGCGGGGTTCCTCTCTGTGCCAGGCCTCAGTTTCCCCCTTCCGAAGGTGTGTGAGTGCGCGCGCGGGAGTGTGTATGCTGGGGGGCGGGGAGGACGGGTGCCGCCCCAGCCAACGACGTCACCGAGCCCGGGCGAGTGGAGGGCGCTGGAGGCCGCCGGGCCGCCGCAGCGGATAGGCCAGGTTGCCGAGCACGCGGAAAACCCGCGCGGAGTCGTCGCACGGCGGCCCATTGCCTTTCCTCTAAGCACCTCAAGATCCCCAAATCAACACATAGCCAAAAAGCACCGGGTCCACACTCCCTGGCCCTCCCTAGGAGAAGGACAGCCCCCGCGGCCAATGCTCCTCCTCCCGCGCTCGTCCGCAGCAGTTTGCTGAGATAGGCCAGAGAGGGCAAGCCACTGCCTCCGAGTCACAGTGTCCAGACTGCTGAGGTCTATACTAGGGCATCACGCCCCTTCGCTTCCCACGCTATTCAGTCGAGCAAAGGAAGGGCAAGGGGATCTGGGCCTGGAGGCTGCGCCCTTCATTCCTGCTAGAGCCATGGACTCGGCACTAAAATGCTAGGATGATCTCAAATAGTCTGGCAACTGTCTTTGAGAATGAGGTAGGACAGTCTGGACCAAGGAGCCCAAGTTTGGGGAATAAATGGCCTAGATTCGGGAGCTGGGTCTGGAAGGGGTAGAGACAAGGAAGGTATGTGCACAGGGCTAAGGAAAAGACGATGATGGGAAAGCGTTGCAGGCTGTGTGCTGTGGAGAGCAGAGGCGTGGGAAGCACACAGTCCCCGGGTTTTCCTAGGCAGAGGCCCCGCTGCCCCGCCAGGTGGAGCAAGGGTGCCGGGAACCCGCAGTGCATCCACGCAGCGCCCCCTGGTGCCTAAAAGCAGCGAGGCGCGAGAGGAGAAACGATTCAATTGCAGAGGTCCAGCCTGGAGGAATCTGGGGGAGTGATGTCATGTGTGAGCAGATGGGGCTGGACAGAGCAGCCATTAGGCTGTGTGACCTTGGACAAGGCACTTCCCCTTTCTGGATTTCTATTTTATTTTTATCTCCTGCTTTTTTAATTTATTGAGACAGTCGCACTCTAGCCCAGGCTTGCATGGAACTACATAGCCCAGGCTAGTCTTGAACTCCTGACAACCCTCTTGACTTAGTTCTGTGATTACAGGTGTTAGCCCCCATGCTGACATTCAACTCTTTCAGAATTTAGTGAACCCCAGAGTACTGAGTATTGATGACAAAGCTAAGAGATAGTCTAGCTCCTGATCTGTCTTGCTCCTTGGTCCTCTCCTTGACCCCTGACAATCATAAACCCAGGCCTGATAGCACACTCCTGCACACCCAGAACTTCGGATATTATTTTTGAGATACGCCCTCCTCCCCCCGCACGAAAGTAAACCCATAGCACCTTGCTAGTGCCCACAGCAGGGCAGTAGGATGGCATATAAAGCAAGATGTGAGTCTTAAAGTCTTGAGCCCCCCTACTCCCCCTCCCCCAAACCTAGTTATACCCTTGCACAGTGTTAGAGCAATGGATCATTGTTTTAGTTTGGGGAAGACAAGGTCTCCCTATGTAGCCTCAGCGAGCCATTGGCTCCCTTGGAAGATCAGGCTAACTTCAAACACACAGGGACTCTCCTGCCTCAGTCTCTTAAGTGATGGGAATTAAAGGTGTGTACCACCATGCCCAGCCTACTTCATTAGTTTAAAAACATTATTTAAAGCAGTACTTCAAAGACAAAGATTCTTGTGTGGTTTTATAACTAATATTGCTAGTGTGGTGCTCAGTCAGGGCAGGTGACAGAGACTGGCTAACTAGGACTGTGGCAGCTGCTGTGTAACCTCAGCCAGATCCCATCACCTCTCTGAGCCCCATAGAAATGGTAAGGTGGAACTGAAGGAATCCACACCTGAGGGGGTCTGCTGTGCTGATGTGTGGAAGCTACACAAAGGGCAATGTGCGTATGCTTTATTCTCAGAAGCCAAGAAAGCAAATGTTGATGTATTGAACTATATCAAATTAGACTATATAAATGGAGCCAGAATACCACAAACAAGGTAAAAAGACAAATGGCACCAGAAAACGATGTCTGCTGCACATAGGACAAGTTAATGAAGAGAATTGGAGGAAAGTTAATTTCCCTAACACAGAAAGTGCTCCTTCCAATCGATAGGATGACTAACCCATTAAAAAACATCCAAGACTATGAAAGCCGTTTAGGAAAAATATTAACTCCTGTTTGTAATTAAAAGCACACTAAAGAAATGCAACCCAAACACAATCCAATTTGCTTGATTAAAAACAAACAAACAAAAAAACAAACAAAACAAAATCCCACCTACTTGGGGTACTGGAAAGATGGCCCACTGTTCTTACAGAGGACCCAAGTTTGGTTTCCAGAACCCATGTTTCTTGTTTGCTGGTCTCTGTGCCTCAAAAAGCCAAGTACAGACAGTCCCAATGCTATGAGGGTTCAAGTTACATTTCCCTTACTTTACAATGGTGAGTGACATATACTCAGCAAAATGTCAGTGAAACACACACTCCAGACTTGAATTCTGATCTTTCCCTGAGCTGATGAGATACAATCTTCCAACATTCTGAAATAAGGCAGTGAACAGGCATCCCAAAGGTGACCAGCCTGCTCTCTATACTATAGGTGCTGCTGAGTAGGACAGTCAAGCTGCTACTGTATTGAATAAATTTTCAACCCAACATTTTCAGCTCATGATTCAGGGTATGATGAATTTTGTTGTTTGAATCTTAAATAACCCCCAAAGGCCCATGTTGAAAGAGCTTTGGCCTCCAGAGTGTCAGCATGGGCTCTTCTCATCCCTTGGCTAGTAGCTCCTTCTGCCTCCTGATCCTGTCATGATATACTGTGCTTCTATGGGCCCCAAAACAACTGTAAGCCAAAACTAGATGGCTGTTAGAGTATCACAGGACTGACATGCACCCTCATGTTAAGTATCTGTGCCTTGGTGGTAAGGGGGCAGAGAATGCCTGCTGATCCCTGTATATGCTACCTCTAACAAGGGTGAGCCTGGGACAGGCACAGCAAAACCCTGGAAAGAGCAAGGAGAACTGGAATCAGGACAGGATGGAACTGAAACATTCCATTTACACACGTGTGTATATTTGTGTATACATCTGTATGTCTATTTGTATATATGCATGTACATACATATATGTATGTGTATATGTGTAATCTCACCATACAGTTATATTGCTGGGTTTGCTGGGGTTTTGTTGTTTGTTTTTGTTTGTTTTGTTTCTTTGAGACAAGGTTTCTTTGTGTAGCCCTGATTGTCCTGGAACTCTGTAGACCAGTCTTGGCCTTGAGCTCAGAGACCTGCTTGCCTTTGCACTGCTGGGATTAAAGGTGTGTGCTACTACATCTGACTTGGATGTATTGTTGGGTGTGTGTGTGTGTGTGTTTAAAAGATTTATTTATTTATCATGTATACAGTGTTCTGCCTGCATGTATGTCTGCTGGCCAGAAGAAGGTACCATTATAAGATGGTTGTGAGCCACCATGAGGTTGCTGGGAATTGAACTCAGGACCTCCAGAAGGATAGCTAGTACTCTTAACCACTGAGCAATCTTTCCAGCTCATGTTTTTTTTTTTTTTTTTTACAATCTGTTTGTAAATAATAAATTTCTGGGGCCTGAAACATAGCTTAGTGGTTAACAGCACTAGTTGCTCTTGAAGAGTTCATGGGTTCAATTCCCAGCACCCATACAGTGGCTCACAACTACCCTTAAACTCTGGTCCCAACGGATCCAAGTGCACCAGGGACACACAGAGTAATATATGTAGGCAAAACACTCATACACATATATTAATTTGAAAATTAAAGAAAGAAAATAGCAATTTCTGAGCCTAGACATGGTGTAGGGAAATATGGTGCACAGGCTTGAGAGTATTGCCTACATTACCTCAGAACTGAGGGTGTCCTTTCTGAGCTCTACAGATCCCTCTACCAAATAGACAGAAGGCATAAGACAAGTGCCCTGACAAGACACCAGCCCACTGGAGCATGGGGTGCTGGCAGGCCTTGCCCTTCTCCCCCATTCCCTCAGCCTTGCTAAAAGCCATTAAATTACATTTCTAAAGCTAGCCACCACAGTCTATTTACTTATTTGGCCACTTTCTCCCTCTGCGGCTGACTACCAAGGTCCAGCTATCAAAGTATTGAAGTCCAGCAATCAGAAGACCCCTTTGGCTCACCTAATTAACATCAACCAAAATTAAACATCTCACCCTAGGATTGGGTTTCCCCTTTACTTTTACTTTTTTAAAAAAAGATTTACTTATTAGGTAGATAGTATTCTGCCTGCATATATGCCTGTAGGCAAGAAAAAGGCACCAGATTTCATTCCAAGATGGGTGTGAGCCACCATGTGGTTGCTGGGAATTGAAATCAGAATCTCTGTAAGAAGAGCCAATGTTCTCAGCCACTGAGCCATCTCTCCAGCCCGTACCTTTACCTTTATAAACAACCGTTTTCCTATCTAGAGGCAGTCCTGTGTCCCTGTTTCCCTTGTCCCCTTTCTCCTTTGCAAACTAGCCCATTCTAATATAGATCTCTCCCTTTTCTTAACAATTACACCTGAAAGGTCACTTGCTGCTGTTTTTTGCCTGAGATAGAAAGCAGCCATTTTCTTCCTGCTTAATAAAAGAAAACAGGTGTTTGGGTGTGGTTTGAGCCTAATCTGGGGTCCAGGAGGAAGCCCTCCCTCAGCTGTGCGGGGGTGGGGGCATCTCTTTCACCACCTGACAGTGCCAGTCCAGAATCTTCTAAGCAGAAGAGTTAACTGAGTGTTAAAAATGGCCCCTGGGGAGATGGGACAGCAGAGTTGAGTGTCAGGGGCCCCAAGTGACTCTGGAGATCCCCCTGACTCCCTCAGGGCCAGTCCTATCTACTTTCCCCATGCCCATGCCCTGTCTGGAAAAATTTGGTTCATGCTTCCTGCCTGCAGTTACCCTGGCAACATCTCTGTCATCTGTCTGGGCTGGAGGTCAGTCCTGTGGTATGGGACAAATGACCAAACACTGGATACCATGTGGGTCTGAGATGTCTGGGGCAGAGCCTCATATTGGGCAACCAAACCTACTCACCCAGGGAGCAACCTGGATCCTCTACTGCCCTTCCTCCTCTATGTGTGGAGGAAGTCAAGGGACGGATATGGGGGAGACCACAAGACACAAAGTAAGATGCTCACAACAGTGCAGATGCTAGCAGCACAGGAAGTGTGTGTGGCAGAAGCCACCCATCCCTAATGCCATGTGTCTTTCTGTACCCTATCTCCCTCTCCCTCCCGCTTTTCCATCATGTCTGTACCCTCTTCCTGACAGTTACAACAGGCAGTCTTCAACCCGACACTCATGGCCTACACTTTCCAGCCTCAGTCAGTTCACCCTTCTAGCTCCTCCTGCTATCCAGAGAACTTTGCAAAAATTGATTTATTCCTATCCCTTTCCCGCTCAGAACTCCTCTATAGCTCCCTATGATCTTGGGATAAAGAGGCTCCTTGGCTCAGATCCATCTCCAGCAGCTTCTCCAAAGTCAAGCTAAACTTAATGGCTTTTTGCACACACTGCTGTACCATGCCATCATGTGTTTGCCCTTTCTATTCTGCTTTATTCCATATGTAAAAAGTTTTTCAAAGCAAGGAAAAAAAAACGCAATTCAAAAAATGTTAAAATCCAATTCATTCGGGAAGCTCAGAGAACAAGAACACACATGACCTATAAATATATAAACACACACACAACTTCACCAATGAAGACAGAGACTGCACAATGGTGAGGTGCTGTTAGCTTCCGGCACATGAGCAAAACCTCCTAAATGCTCACCTGTCTGTTAGCTGAGTCCAAACCCACTAAATCCAGCTCCAAAGATATCATTTCCTCTACGTGTCATTTTCTGGGAACCTATTCTGTCTCATACTTCTAGGACAGTGCTTAGGACAGGGCAGAAGGAATACAGATGACAGCTACTGAAGCAGCCCCACTGACCAGCTGAGGGGCTGCTCACCATCACTGGGGTTAGGAAAGTACCTGAGTCATTAGCACAAACCCTGCAGAGGAGCTGAGAGGGCAGCAGCAGTGAAGTCAGGACAGAAGCAGAGGGGAGGCTCTGCAGGGGAGGGGAGGTGCTTCTGAGATGGGGAGGGAAGAAGCACCTGGGTAGACAGCCAGATGGCAGACAGGACTGTGTGCTTGCAGCACGTAACACTTTCTGTTCCTTGGTGCCTACTGTATGTGAGGCAGGCACTGTGCTGGGCTCTACCGACTGTGTCCTCACAGTTCCCCACATACACACAGAAGAGGACAGTGGTTCTGCAAGGATTTCCTAACTAGGTTCTTATCATTACTCTTGACAGCTCTGTTGGCTTGGGGCACAGTGGATACATGCCCTGGGATGCTTCCCTTACCTCCTCTGAGCCTCTGCCTTCCCAGCTAGCTCTCTACCACGGGATTTACAGATGTGAGAATGTGGTCTGTGGTCTCTCAAGCCCCACTTGAATAAGCATTACTTCCACTGTTTATCCCTTCCCACCAGAGGGTCCCACGATAGCCATATGTTCAGAACACAGGCCAGGAAACTATTCCTGGGTTCTGGGCTAGATCTAAGGCATCTCACATGCTAGGCAGAATTCTGTCCACTATATACCCCCAGCCTTCCAAACACACACTTTC
Source organism: Sigmodon hispidus (assembly GCA_004025045.1). NCBI lineage: Eukaryota > Metazoa > Chordata > Mammalia > Rodentia > Cricetidae > Sigmodon > Sigmodon hispidus. Next base: position 51,646 of record PVIH01007342.1, read on the forward strand.
TCTCACTCTCTTTCTTAGTCATCTAGACAATTCCTTGAAATGGAGGAGAGTTTTAACACTGTGAAAACAGCATTTTAAAAAATACAGTCAGGCCTGGAGTGTGTCTCAATGGCATGGTGTTTGGCTAGTTTGTTTGTTTTGTTTTTTAAGTGTTCAGGCCTATAAACCCAGACACTCAGCTGTCTGGGGAGAGTCACTGTCTGGGCTACCAGGTGAGTGAGGGTAAGCCTGGATACCTCAGTGGGTCCCTGCCCCAAAAAGATAAAGAAAAAGAAAGGCTCAGTGGCAGTGTACTTGCCACTTCCAGGGCCTGGGTTCAATTCCTAGTATTGTGAAAACAAAGCAAAGTGCTATAAAGTGGGTTGTGACTGACCCAGGTGCTGAGGTAACTCATTGGCCCTTGCTTCTTCCCTGTGACAGCTGGCTGTCTATACGCAACAGGACACTCTGAACACTGACCTCTTACTGCACAGAACTTTGGCTCAAAACAATCAAAAATCTGAATGGGAGACTGGCAACTCTAAAACTCTTAGATAAATCACTGGATTGAAGTGAGTTAGTCCATGATTTCTTACACAACACTAAAATGCAAAAGATAAAATAAAAATCAACAAATGAGACCTTACCACAATGAGAAACTTTGCACATCAAAAAAGACCATTAAGAAAGTGAGAAGAGCCAGGGAAGTGGTGCACACCTTTAAGCCCAGGATTTAAGATATAGACAGGTGATTTCTGTGAGTTCCAGGCCAGCCTGGTCCATATAGTGAGTTCTAGGATGTCCAGGACTATGTAGAGATGCTATCTCAAACCATCCCCAAAAGTGAGAAGATGGTGCATTCACAAGAGAAAATATCTGTAAGTCATTTGACCACTGTGAAGTACTCACTCATGTCTGGAGCATATATAAAACTCTGACTCAATAGGATCATACAAAAAAATCCAGGATTAGGGTTGGAGAGATATTTTGTCCACAGAGATATATAAAGCCTGTGAATGCAAGAAAAGATCCCCATCATTGGTCATGGGGGACATATAAATCGAAGCCGCAGAGAGCAGCCCTTCACATCAAAGAAGATGCTGGGATTGCTGCAAATGCCAGCTAGTGTTGGAGAGGACATGAAGAGCATCCTTGATGGCATAGTGTGGTTGGGGTGGGAAGGAGCTTGCCTGTTTCTTCTGTGACCCAGGACCACACTCATCATTAGCAGCTTGAGAAATGGAAGTCTGTGTCCACATACAAATGTTGGCAAAAACCCACAGCAGTATCATTTGTAAGTGGCCAAAGTGGAAACCGCTAGTGTCCATCTTCTAGGGACCAGACAAGCCAGAAATGGACAATGGACCAGTTATTCAACAACACATAAAAATACAGTGTAGACATGATACAGTCTTGACTCCATGGCAACACACCAAAAGCCACATGTCTCAGGTCTCCATCCATAGCCAAGAGGGCTGATGAGTGCCAAGGATGCACAGGGGACAGAGGAGGGGGTGGAGTGATTGCAAATCATGCTGTGGTACTGCTTATAACAACATGGCCAGTATGCTAATATTGTGAAGGTATACATCTACAAAGGCTGCCTTTTATAGCATACACATTACCCTTTAATAAAGATGTCAGAAAGCACACAAAGACTCAATGCAATGAAAGAATTAAACAGATACCAGAGTGGTGGCAGCACCTGTGATCAGCACTTAGGATATAAAAGCAGGAGGGTCAGGAGCTCAAGGCCATCCTCAGCTACAAAAACCCCAAGGCCAACCTGGGCTGCATGAATTTCTGCCTCAGAAATCAAAAGGAAAGCAGGCTATGAAGGAGGGAAGGAAGGAAATTTTTGATGTAAAGCATTTATTTCAAAATTAAACCATGGCTTGTATGAACTTCATTTGGACCATGATGATGTTGAACTATAGAATGTCTTGTTCTTAAGAAACAGACTAGATGAAATATTATAAATGTCTTGCTGCACATTTGCTTGTGACCTCACAAACAGAGCCAAGAGGGGAAAAAAATCTAAATGTAACAGAACAAAATTTGGTGGCATTTTACTAATGGTGACTAGGGTAAAAGGGACATGGAAGAAGCCTACCATTGTCAAAGTATTCCTGAAACTCTGCCTTAGGATTATTGGGCTGGGGATTTATCTCAGTGATATACAGATCTTGCCTAACATAACTAAAGCTGTAGGTTCTGTCCCCAGTGCCGGGAAACTAAAAATAACAGGGTAAGAGCTGATGAGATAGATGGATTATCCAGTAAAAAAGTGCTGGCCACCATGCCTGGCAACCTGAATTCAATCATTCAATCCCAACCCACATAGTAGAAGGAGAGAACTGACCCTGAAAGTTGTCCTTTGACCTCTACATGTGCACCACGGCATGCATAAGCACTGTGCTAGCACGTACACACACACACACACACACACACACACACACACACACACACGTACACACATCCTGCCTTTTAGTCAGGGAAGGCTGTGTAGTAGGAAGAGAATGTAACACCCCCACAACTGTGCCCTGCCCCAGACCTGCACCAGCCCAGTGTCTTGACTCATCTCTGCCTCATGACCCACGATTATAAGGAAGTCAAATTCTGTAAAATTCTCCCAGTTGTAGAATCCTGGGGCCACAAGCTTAGTGAGGGCCTTTGGTGATTTGGTTGTGACTTGTTTCCCAAAGGAGCACAAGATAGACACTTGGTTCCCTTTGCAGGTGGTAGGGACCTTTGAGGGGGCCTAGCTCCAGGAATAGGTTAATGTTTGAATGAGACTGTGGTTATTGGAAACCAGGCTGTCCTCTGTTTGCAAAATGAGGTCCTTGGCCTTTCTGCACACTAGCCAATTCCCTATCCACTTGTCCACTACATTGTGACCAAACTGAAGTCCTTCCAGTCACTGGTCCCATGATGCTTGGATCTTCCAGCACTAGAATTCTGAGCTAAATAAACCTCTTTTCTCAAACAAACACCCTTTTCTTTATAAAGTATCTCATTTCAGCTATTTGGGTATATCCATCAAACACAAAGGCCCTGCACACAGAGGTATACACGTGCAATGAGACGTTCTGGCCAACAAAGCTGAAAACAGCATCTGTGAGAGCAAAGACAGAGGCAGCTAGGCTACTAGTTAAGGACTGAGGGATGGGGTGTGACATCATGTGGCAGGGCAGGGTGGGGGAGTAGAGGGAGATGACACCTCACCTCACTTCCTGTATAAACCATGGTGGTGCCCAACCAGATCCAGCTCTGGCCTCCCAAGGACCCCACAAGGCCTCCATCCTCTCACAGAGTTGCCACTTCTCAGCGATTCCGCTCCTGGAGGTTTAGGGGATTCCCAAACTGGGAGCCTTGACTTATTTTAAGGGATCTTGCATCCCATATGTACAGCCAACACTGTGGCAGACCAAACAAACACTGCTTTTCACACACTGACATCCTTCAAACCCAAACACACCCACTGCAATGTTGCAGTCTCCCTAGCAGGGTCCTCAGTTAAGCTCTACAGGGGGAGGGGGTGTCAGTTTCTTATGAAAAGCAGCCAAACTCCTTTCCTGGAAAAGCCTGGCAGGCAGATGGAGACTCACTTGCTCCATTGCAGGGCAGGAAAGGATCAAAGAAAGGGTTTGCTGTGGTGGTTGAGGCCAGCCATCTAGGATGCTTATGAGCCTGCAGCCAAGGCTCTGGAACCCTGAGAAGTTTGGGGTCCAGATATCCAACTTACTCCCAGCAGACTTAGAGCTCCTTCAGTCAGTGCTGAGCCCAGGTGATCACTGTGGGAGCTAAGCGGCCAGCACAGGGCCTGGGTGGTGGTGACAGCACGTAGAACAGGGGTCAGAGCTGATATTCTGGGCCAAGCCTTCTTTCTCCCTTTACATCTTAGAATGTGGCCGCCAAGCTCTCAGCATGTGATGTGGAAACCGAGGCTTTAATTTTAGCTCATTCAAATATCAACCTATGACTACTATCTAATGGCTTGAGTTGTGGAGCTGAAGAAAGTGAGGAGTAAAGAAGCCCTGGAGGTGAGTGGCTATCAGGTGCTGTGCAGTCCCGGTGGGTGCCTGAGGTCGTCTCCTTCCAGCAGAAGCTGCAGTAATTGGCACTGATAAACCTCACCAGGTGCACCATGCTGCTGTGTGGAGCAGCACACAGGATGAATGTGCTCAGAACCTCCTGTAATGTAATGAATGAAGTGTAATGTCACCAGAATAACCTCTAGCTTTGCAAACTCTGCCTAACCCATGTGACACAAGGCTCCAACAACATCCTACTGAAAGGCCTCACTGAAAACTATGGCCACAATCTCCCTCCTGGCATGCATGGTGGGTCTTTCCATGGTGGAAGCTAGCCTCTCCTGCAATTCACAGGTGGGGACAAGTTCTAGAATGTGGTAGATCCATGGGCTGGGCCTGGGTGCTCGTGGCATATTCCTCTCTACATGTTACCCTATGGCCTTCCTGGGAGACCAGCAGAAACTGGCAGATCTCCTAACTCACAGATCCCACATCACAGATCACTGCTTTTTCAAGCCATAGCATAACACAGCTTGTTATATAGCAACAGCTAGCACTTGAGAATTCACCATTGACTTCCTGTGGCACCTAGGCCAGGGCACCTGTTTATAGAACTGAGACCCTGAAGCATTTCCTATGCTTAGGGAGAAGAAAAAAGAGCAGTCTTCATAACCCCCAAGGAACTCACAGCTCTTCAGACCATAGACCACACAGCCACAGGTAACTAGGGAAGATGCTGGGGTTGTGTTCCTAGCTCCTCTCCAGCTGGCACACAGTTGAGTTTCTGGTGGGCAGCAGCCTCATGGGCCAGATTCTCCTGGAGGCTACCAAATAAATGACACAGTCCTTTGTCCAACTCATAGATAAAGAAAAAACCCAAGAGGCAGGAGACCCTGTCCACAGTCATCCTTGCAAAACTTTGTCCTACTCTGGAAGGTAGACACAACTCCAGTTCACAGATGTGCACACAAGAGGTGCCCCAGGTTATTGTGATCTTGTAGATGAGGTAAGGTCGAAGCTGCCAACTGCTCCCTCAGTGAAGGGGGTGGGAACAATGCTCATGGCTTCCAAGAGAATAGAAAACACTAGAGTCTCTTTCTAAGTCAATGTTTGGTACAAACACCCTCAATCCCAAGGAAAGATCAATTCTAAGTTCAAATTCTAATGCTGCTACTCTCCAGAATTTAGAAAATAAACTGGCAACACAACTGGCTGCTTCAGTTTCCCCAGCTGCAAGAAAAGGTTAAAACCCATCCTGCCATTGAGGATCTGTAGTCTAGGTACGGCAGACACTGAAGAAGTACAAGTTCAACACCAAACTGGGGTACAGAAAGAGTTCAAGGCCAGTTTAAATAAGTGAAAAGTAACAAGGTAGCTGAGGGTGGCACTCAGTGGTGGAACATTTGGCTACTACAACCCATGAGGCCCTAAATCCAATCCCTAATACTGAAAAGAACATACAGTAACAAAAAGATGAAACTCGCACCCTTCTTGAAGGATTTCAAACCCAAAGCAATTCTCCTGCCTCAACTCCCAAAGTGCTTGGTGAGACATCAACATCCAGAACTCCAGTGAAGTTGTGGCTGAACACGGTCCTTTGCACATTTAGCAATCCCACGATCCAGCAGGGTGTAGGGTGTGTGGTGGTGCTTGCTAGCTCTAACCCTTCTAGCTATGGACAAGGCTGAGAGAGAAGAATATTGGCTTGTGCCCGCCCCCCCCCCCACGACAGGAAGAGAAAACAGCCAGGTCTGGTTGTTCAGCAAAGCAAAAGGACTGTCATAAATTTGAGGTCATGTAACTCAGTGCTTACCTAGCATGCCTTAGGCCCTAGCTTCTACTTTTAGCTTTGTAAACAAACAAACTGGAAACAAATCCCAGCTTCTTCAGCCAGCCTGTGGGCCCCTTGCGCTGTCCTTCCCTCCTCCCTATGGTGCAGTGGGTAGGGCTCCCTCCTCCCTCCCTTATCTCTGTCGTGTCTCAGCTGGCAGATGAAGCGACCTGATTGAAGCTGAAGCCTCTTCCTGTTCTGGTCCCACCCCTTAGCTCATCCCTTTGGCCTAGGGCTCATCACATTCTGCTGGTTAAGTACCCAGCTTGCCCCGCCTCTCCACCTTCCTCTCAAAAACCACTCACAGGACTCTAACAAAATGGTTCTCAGCCTTCCTAAAGCTATAACTCTTTCATACAGTTCCTCATGTTGTGGTGACCCCCAACCATAAAACTATTCTTGTTGCTACTTCATAAATGTAATTTTGCTACTGCTATGAATCATAATGTAAATATCTGTGTTTTCCAAATGTCCTCTAATACCTGTGAAAGAATCACTCAACTCTCAAAGGTTAACTTCTCAAATCCTTTCCAGTCCTAGCTTCTCTGGATGTACTCTAGGGAGCCAACTGACAACAGGCTCTGCAGACTGTGAAGCCTGCCTGGAATAACATATTTTGTCATGTCAGGGGTGGGGGGAACTGCACCCTGAGGTGTTTGTATGGGCGATGGTTCCTATCTCTAACTACTAAAGTAACTAACTATATCTTCAACATAAAGGTATCCCTGGTAGATAAACAGGCCCCCTTTTTTTAAAAAAAAAAATCTTTTTTTAACTTTATTTATTTACTTATTTATTTGCCTTGGAGTTTGCCTGGAACTGGAACTACAGACAGTTGTTAGCTGCCATGTGGGTGCTGGGAATCGAACCCGGGTCCTCTGGAAGAGCAGACGGTGCTCTTAACCACTGAGCCATCTCTCCAGCACCAAACAGGCCCCTTTAACATGTGCAGGTGTGACACTGACTTGGAAAGAGCATTTCGTAGTGCGGCAGTTGGATTTGTCTTTTACAGCCTTGAGCCAGCTGCATTCATGGCATCCAAGAGGAGCTTGGATTCATTTAGAGACAAACCATTCTAGTATTTTAGCTCTAGGTTTTTTTGTTGGACACAAATGCCCAACATTTCTGACACAAACTCCTTTTCAAATCTAGTCACGTCTTCATGTCAAACAGACGCCCCAATGCCATAAAACAAAAATCCCCACAATGTCAGCAGTGTACCACAGTGAAGTAAGGATGGAGTATAGAGTTCACAGCATCTGGCACCTACAAGCTGCTCAGCCATAGACGTTACTGTGCTATAGGAAGCCAGTGTCAGGAAGAACCAGTGGCCTGTCCTGGGCACATGACTCAGGGATAGAGCTGGGTCAGGTGTCTTCTGGGGCCTGGGTGTTTGTGTTCTCAGGATTCTGTTCTGACATTGGGACTGACCTCCACTGCCTCTCTAAAGTATGCCCTCCAACCCACTCATCACCTAGGGTTCCAGGACCAATCAGGCTAACTCCCTATCACAGCATCTAGAGCCTGGTCCTCCTCCAACCTGTGCTGAGGCAGCAGGTGAGCACTATTCAACAATGGAGTGGCTCCAGATTCGGTGTCCAGCCAGTCATCCTCTAAAAGGATTCTGCTGGGGGCCCCTAGCCCCTCTGTCCTTGGAGCCTGAATCTCTAGCTGGTCCTATAACTAATGGCCTTCATTTTCCTGGCCTCAGAAACCCTGAGACCACTCAGGAAGCCATTCAAAACCAAAATGCCCCATTTTGCTCTGTAGTCTGTTTCCTGAGGCCCAGGCATTCTAGGAGGAAGGAGTTTCAGCATCTCTCCATCACCATTCTGGGCAATGCCCAACACACAGAGTGTACTTAGGAGATATTAGCTGGGTAAACTGTTAGTCAGATAGTGAACTCATCCCAGTTCCTGGGGCAGGAAGGGTGGTGGTAGGGAAAAGATGCATAGGTTCCCAGCACAACAGGTGGGCAAATCCATCTGGGCCAGGCATTGGTTGATTTTTCTTTCCTATGCCAGGATGTTTATTAAGCCATTTTTTTCTATGAGTTAACCAAGGCCCAGAGATTTGAAATAACTGGCCCAAGGCCATTCAGTTTGCTCAGGGCAGAATGGATTCTGGGGCCAGGTTTCTAGGACCGGCAGCCGTCTCCCACTCTGAGGCACTGCGGGTGACCCTTGGAGTCCACCACTCAAGGAGAGGAATCTTCAATGCTTGAAGGATCTGGCACTGGGCCAGAGTCTTTCCATGAACTTTCTTTTCTGTTCTGGGAAGAAGTACAGTTCAGTTTTGCAAATGCTAGACAAAGGTCCAGAGTAATTTAGTGACTTTTTCTAGATCACACAGCAGGGCAGTATACCCTAGAGCAGTGGAACCCCTACCATCAGACTTCCCTGGGTGGTGACAGAAGAATAAAGCACACTAAGGTTACTGCCTCAGTTTCCCCTTGTGCACTGGGGGTGTGGGCAGAGTGACCTCTGACAGAACATAAGGTGATGAAGCAGGCCTCTCACCTTCCACACAGGGCTGAAATAGGAAGTGAGGGAATAGCCAGTTCCCCATCTCAGCAGCCTCACCCTGCCCAGCACCTGGTGGGCAGCACCTCTCGGGAACCAGTTCCCCCTGGGAAACTCCCCCTGAAATGTCCCCAGTGTCATAACCCAGCGTTGCTGCAGCTTCTAAGTCAGGAGTCTCAGCTGGGCATCTTCCTCCAAGAGTGCCTCGAGGTGTAACAATTCAAATGGCCACAGAGCCTGTATCTACAGATACTGCTGATTGGATAAAAAAATATTTTATGCCTTCAAGGAGTCAGTGGGTGAAGCTGAGAAACTGGAAAGGTTACTGTGGCAGAATAGAGTCCCTAAAATGAGACATCAACATTAACCTAGGAAAAAAGTCAGCTTGCAGGGAAAGAGTGGGAGTCTTTACCTGGGCTTCATCTAACCACACTACGTAAGGGAGAAGAGCCCAGAAAGGACAAACACGCTACAAAGAAAATAACCAGGGCCCAAAAGCCCACCTCTACCCTTGAACTACTTTTTCTATATCTATGTCTAACCACCCACCCCTTGTGCAGGTATTCCTCTGCCCTGAGACACAAGATCCTGGGATCTGGTGGCATCTAAAGTCAGATTCAAAGCTCTGTATTCCTAAGTATCTTTTCCCAGGCATCTTGAACGTTCTGTTTCTCTGGCCTCCATGTCTAACTCAAAGGGCATGACCCTCCCTGGAGGTCAATGAGATTCCCAGCTTGCCTATACGGTTCTCCTCTTTAAACCCTAATAAAATGGGGCTGGAGAGATGGCTCAGCGGTTAAGAGCACCATCTGCTCTTCCAGAGGACCCGGGTTCGATTCCCAGCACCCACATGGCAGCTAACAACTGTCTGTAGTTCCAGTTCCAGGCAAACACCAAGGCAAAAAAAAAAAAAAAACAAAAACAAAAAAAAAAAAACTCTAATAAAATTGTCCTAAGCAAGCTTCCCTTTGAGTCTTAATTTTAAATTCTTTCATTGGTAAGACTAAGAGCCCCCCAAAGGAGACCCCAGTTCCTCCAGTAACACTGTGACCCTTCCTCTCTTCTCTGCCTCTCCCCAGCTCAGAGTCTATCCTGCTAATTTATCCTCCAGCAAGTACCCCAGGCATCCTGGGACACTCTATGAGCTGGAGTGAGTTCAAATAACTCAGGGGATCAGGCTGGATCAGGATAGGTTCTCAAGGCAGGAAGAGGAGGTAGGTTTTAGGATCACACCAACTGGGACCTGCAGCTACTTGCTAACTATGAGTTTTTAGTAGGGGGCAGGACTGTCTCCCCTAAGCCTAGGTTTCCTTACTTGTCAGACTCCACTTTGGAGTGCTGGCAGGGAATGACAGTGTGTGCTGTATAACTGATCCCATCAGGTTGTTGGTTTGCCGAACGTTACCTGCTTGCCCCGTCTCTAGCCCCGGGAGCCAACCACCCTGGTTTTATATGTAGAATAGGGTCTAACAAGAGTTAGTTTATTCCAAAGTCGAGCAGAAAACTCAGGGCCTTCATCCCAAGGGCCAGTCCAAGGAGAGGCTACCATATGAGATGAGCTGCAGTGGTGGAAGGAAGGAATGTCAGCACCTGCAGACACAGGTGGAACCCTGAGTTCATCTGGACCAGGCCCTCCTCGGGAACAGAAGGGAACAAACAGCCTTCAGCTTAGGAGTGACTTATTCTTAAGGCACAATGGAAAGAACAATGATTGCTGGGCAACCCTTTATAGGGAGGGCTAGCATTCTGGACCTATAGGCCTCACCTGTCTGTCTTTCTTCCTAGCCTTAACCTAGGTCCTCAAACCCCTAGCCCCACGTGACTCCAGAGGGATGGTTGGTTTACACATACATCATGGTGGAGGGTGACCTGGCTCCTCTAATCTGTCCAGAAATCTATGCTGGCTCCTATCAGATACACTTTCAATTGCCACTTCTACCTGGAACCTTCCAGAACCTCTTCCTCAGAATCCTGAAGTGTTTTAAGCATCTGACTTGGTTTCCCAGAAAGGGGTGCAGCTTTAGGGCAAAGGGCACTGGTTGCTTTCTTTTTTCCCTTAAGGTCCCTTTATGTCACTGTCAGGAACACCCAGGAGTTGACATACTGGAAACTCTGCTTTCACTTAAGAGTTAGCCAAACACAGGCCTGACCACAGGCTACACAGGTGCCTATCCTCAGGGCTCTGAGCCTGACCTCGCTTCCCAGGAAGCTGAAAACTGGAGCTGCAAAATGGCATTTAAAGACTTCAGTTCACATTGAGACCCTGCCTCTTCCTGCGAGTTAATGATCCAAGTATTCACTGTTGTCATGGCATTGCCCCTGATAAACTCCTTTGTGTGTAATCCTAACTCCGGGAGAGTTAGCCTCATTTCCCAGAGCCCCCCAGAGGTATAGGGAGCTGCTCAGGCTTGCTCTATCCCCTTGAAGTGGGTCTCAGCCATGGACCACACACACCATGTGCTTCCTTCCCATCAGCTACTCCCATTCCTGAGGGGAGAAGATACCAGGAGTCAATTAGTACATGGGATTCAAACACCCCATGCTCAAAAGCAAGTGGCTGTCCTTTGTCACTTCATGCTAGGCCTGCTTGTGCCATGTTGTCTCCAGGCCTAGGTTTCAGACCAGCTATGGTTGCCTTCACTGAAGCTGTTGACAGAGGTTCTGCAGTTAGCCTGCTGGGAAGGTATTTCAACACACTACTGAACACACTCTTGTTCTGAGTATGACGGCTTCCCCTAATGCCACCTTCGTGGGTGACATCCCAGCAGCCATGGCCACAGAACCTATCCATCCAAAGCATGAGTCCCAACCAGATCCCTGAATCCAGACATTGGTGAAGGTGAGCAGCCTTCAGCAGTGACTACATGGTATAATAAGGCAACATACCGGGTGTCATATAGAACACTGGATACAGCAGGTGCCCATTAGGTGTTTGTTCTCTATTCACAGCCATAGCTGAAGCCCTCTCCTTCCTCTTAAGGATGGGAAACAGGATCCATAGCCTTTAACTGCCAGGCCAGTGCTCTATCAGGAAGCAGCACCCAGGCCTAGGGTTATCTCTCACTCCCATGGGGGTTCAGTAGAACCACATCAGCTCTGGTGATGATAAAGCAGAGCTCCTAACTCAGCCCAGGCTGGGCAGCCCACTTTGAGATCTGATTTGAGGAACCTGTTCCCTTGGTTCTTAATGCCCAAGCCAGCATCCCCCCCACCCATCAAAATCTAACACAGTTGCCACCTCCCTCAGAAAACCTCTAGGGAGCCCCTGTGGAGAACTGTGATATTCTTCCTCTGGCCTGCTAACTTACCCTTCCTCAACCCCAACTACCCTATGTGGTAATTTCCTCTTTTCTTACCCCACCTCCCCCAGTGTGTTGTTCACTGCAGCTGGCTTGTCATGGGATGGTGACAGTGAATGGAAGAAGATGGCTAATGTTTCCTGAACATTTACTACATGCTAGGGATGTCCACGTGGAGATAGCTTGCCTCAGGGTGAACACAGTAGGTAGACGTAGAAAACACCAATTCCACCATTTGAGGCCTGGATTCTGCTGTTCTGGAAGCAAACACCCTCTCACCTTTTAGTTTCTTGAACCACTGAAATCTCTTTCCTGCTTAAGTCTGTTTGGTTTGGGCCTTTTCTCACTTAGAAGTAACAAGGTCCTGGTGGCAAGCTGAAGCCCAGAGACATGATTTGTAACAAGGTCATATAACCAATAAGAGAGCAGAGCTGACACCCTGAGTCTGACCACAGCCCAGCACCCTACTTTGTGTGCCAGCTGGCAGGTGCTTCAATGCCCCACTTGCTGGACACAACCCGGATTCACCTTCTGCTTGGCCAGTCCTATTACCTCTGTCCTGAAATTTCTGGAGTCACATTGGCTTGAATTTGGGGCACAGGTTTGTTCATAGCAGTCTGGCCCAGGAAGGACCATGGAGCAAAAGTCATACCTTAACTGACCTCAGCAGTCTAAAGACTGGCAGGTGCTCTCAAAGGCAATGTAAATACATCGAAATGGAGCCAGTTCTACCATGCCACTGTCCCTTGTCCTGTGTCACCTGCCTACTCAGACCCACCCCGCTGCTATGGTAATTTAGCTGTTTGAGGACCCTATGGCAGAAGAGCAACTAGTTAGATCAAATTTATCACCTTTGTAAACCCATAGACAAGACAGTGACTTGGCATTTAGTAAGTACCCAATAAATGCTCGACATGTGATCTAATGATTAAATGAATAATGTGAAAGACTTTGGCTGGAGTCACAGTCACCAAGTGCTGAAAGGCTCCTGGTCTCCCACCTGGCTACTAGCTCACAGATGACACAAGAGTTACCTGAGGTCCCTGTGGGTACTTGGATGTCGGAGCTCCTAGTCGCATCCTTTCTGACCTGTGCTCAGGTCTTTTGGGTTGGATTGACAGGGGACTTGGGCAAGGGAACCTGCATTCAGCTTGGGTCCTGGAGTCCCACATAGGCCATAAGCAAGAATTTGGCCATCTGGGATCCCTGGGTTATTAGGAGGCTTTTGGTGGTCAATCTCAAGGCTATCCTTACTCCCTCAGCCCAGCTTCTTCCATCCAGCCTGGATCTTCAGATGAAAACCCAGCCCTTGGGAAAGACAGACCCAACCACGGGGAAGTGATGGAAATTCTCTCCTTTCCTGCACAGTGAAGAGAAGGCCTAGAATTTTTCCAGGTTTGCATTCCAGCTCCTGAACATCCATCCACTAGCTGAATAATACCAGAAAGATGTCACCACATCTCTGAAGCTGGTTTTCCATATAATCAACATTGAGAGCCTCCCTTTCTGAGGTGTCAAGAGGATGGACCAGAGCTGGGAGGGGAACTTCTCTAAAGATGTAGTTGAGCCTAGCAACCCTTCACCAAAAAGTATTTCTCAGGGCACAGCACTACTCAAGGGATTGTTTTTCAAGACTCTCCCACCCCCAGATCAGAAAGCCTCTGGTTCTATCCTGAACTGGCTCAGAAAAAAAAAAAAAAAAAAAAAAAAAAAAAAAAAAAAAAAAAAAAAAAAAAAAAAAAAAAAAAAAAAAAAAAAAAAAAAAAAAAAAAAAAAAAAAAAAAGATGAAACAAGCTGAATTGTCATTGGTCAGGTGGCTCCTGATGGGGGTGGGGATGGGGTACAAGGCATCTGAAAGAGTGTGAATTGGGATTGCCCCAAGGCAGGATTTTCCCAGCACTGATTTTCCCTAATAGGCGGGAACCCCAGACTGGGCCTGGCTAGGTCCTTCTGCCTTTCAGTGGGGGCAGAAAGTGCCTCCGGCTACATACTAGGAGCCTTGAGCCAAGGTGTCCTAAGGGACCCACTTAACTCAGCTGTGGAGTTAGTGTGGCCCTTTCTCAGGTGGATGAAAGGCACAAGCAGAAATTACATTCCTGCAGGTGGGTAGACCAAGGGGCCTTGTGCAGTCCCAGGCACATGCTGACCTAATGTCCCTGAAGGGCTTCCCCCATACTTTATGCTGCCCTCTGGTAACTGTGGAGAAGCACCTGGAGTTCCAGGGCCTGGATCATACTGGGTCTCTCAGGCACAAAAAAGCAGTTACTCAAAATAGCTCCTAGAAGCAGTGTGAGCCCCGACAAGAGGTCCCAACTGTAGACTCCATAAGACTGCTGAGAGCCAATAGCCCCTCACAGGCTCCCAGACAAGGCAAGTGGTACTCACAGTGTCACAGGGGAAGAATGGAGATCTCCCTGGAGCCAGTGACTGGCCTGCCTCTTTGGGCCCTGGGGAAGAAGGACCTCAGGCCCTCCCTCCCCGGGGACCTCCCCACTACAGCCCTGACGTCTAACTTCCTCCCTGCTTAGCCAGCATCCAGGAAGCCCCGCCCCAGGTGAGGGGGCCAGCACCCTGGAGCCTGCACCCACCCTGTACAAGATACTTCCCAGAGGGTTCCTTCAAGGCCTAGCTGGTTCAAACAGTCTCACTGGATAGACAATAAATAATGCAGCTGCTCTCTGGCCAGCCTCCTGTGACCGATCACGTTTCGGGCCATTTGAGTTTCGGCCAGCCTGCTTTGTTTAGAATGCCAAGCCCCAGCTGGGTTTCTGGCCACGTGGATACTATGGTCCCACTGAGGGCCAGTCTGAGCCTGCCCAACAAAGGCTAAGTAAGGTGGCCACCCTGAAGAAAATATCCTACTTACTTTGAAACTAGGTAGAGACTAAGTGGGACCCAGGGGTGTCATTTTGGCAGGGCAGAGTGGTCATCCTCATCTTCTGAGGCCTCTATGAATTAGAGACCCACCCACCCCATACAAGGCCACCACTGGAGAGTCCCCTCCATTGTCCCAGCTGGCCCTGCATCTAGAGGGTTTTCACTGCAACCCCCCACATTTCCACCCCAGGGGGAATGTAGCTATCCCTGTCTGAATTCTCACTATGATCATCTGCAGCTTGTACTGTCTCCCTTGAGTGACAGGGTCTCCTACCTAGACAATGGCCATCATCTCCTTATTGCCATGCATCTCCCTCCCTGCAGTGGTCTCATTTCTTATGGAAGTAGAATGACTGCCTAGAAACTTCACAGCTCTCCACCATCCCCCACCTCCCACCCCCTGAAATCTACATGTCCTCCTCAGGCCCTGCCCACTTCCTTCCTCACTCCTGCTTGACAGCTTGGCCTCCAACTACAGATGTAATGCAATTGTATGGCCCTGAGGCAGACGCCACCTGAATATTTGCCTCAGGGCCATTATACTTGTTCCCTCTGCCCAGAGGTCTTCTCCAGCTCATGCTCTTGGTCACCCTCTACTCAAGACTACCTGCTCAGACCACTTGGTATTTCTACTTCATTTTGTAGAAGCCATTTCATTTGGGGGTAATTCCTATGCCATACAATTCATCCAGTTAAAGTGAGCCCACGGATGCTTCAGAATCCTAATGCCTGTCACTACATCCAAGTTCAGATTGGTCTTTGCTTTCAAAACAAGCCCATACCTGTTTCTCTATGCCTCTTCACAGCCAGGGCAGCCCATACTCTGTATTTCATCTTTGTAGACATATCTGTTCTGAGAACTTCTATGTATAGAGTCAGATAGCTTGTGGTCTTCAGGATGGGCCTCTTTCATTTGGTACATCTTCCAGGGTCAGCCAGGCCGTGTCTGGGGTTGAGATTTCACTCCCTCTATGGTTGATGGCATTTTACTACATGGGCTTGTCACGTCTTGGGTCCATTTATTCTGACAGAAGTTCTAAAGAGGATTTTGTGGCTGGCTGGCTTGTCATTGTCACCCCTCCACTTTTGTCTTCTTAGTAGTGACCTATATTTGACATCTTCACCTGTCTGCTTCCTGTCTCCCCACCTGTCTGCTCCTTAAGGCCTAGATGTTGCTCAGGGCTGCAGTCAAGCACCTGGCATGTACTGAGCTGGCACATAGTAGGTACTCATCAAGTGCTTTGTATCCTGATAGAAAGAAGGTGCTTCTCTATGTGCTGATGCTGCTCCTGGCCTCCTTACCTGGAAGTTCTCTGAGAATAAGTGCTGCCTAGTATGGCTCACCAGGAAGGACCTTGGGAAGAAAGAAAGAAAGTAGGCCTCAGGTCCCAGTGGTCCCTCTGCAGAGTGAATGGTGATCCTCTTAGGGCTTCAGCCTGTGAGAATCTCTCCTGAGGTTCTGGTCTGGCACCATGGTGGCTCAGAGGGGACAGCACTTGTGCACTGAGATTTAGTTGGGCTTAGCTTGGAGCACAGCCCTATAATCCAGGAAGTTCCAAGCCAGCATGGGTTATGCAGTAAATCTGTGCCTCAAAACTGAAGACACAGTAGAGGAGAAGATGGTGGGGTAGGGGTACCTGCAGGGCTGAGCCCAGGTGGGAATGGAGTGTACGATGGGAGCAGTACCCAGAGGGAGGAATGGGGAGGCTCCACTCAGCCCCTAGACTTCTCCCCGACCCAGTCTGAGTCCTATCTAGGCTGTGTCCAGGAAAGGAGGAGTCAGGGGAATCCTGGCCATTGTGGGTTCATCAGGATGGGATAGCAGGTAGGTCGGGGACCCATGGTGCAGAGCCATCCACCCAGCAAGGAGAAGGAATGGGCACAGCAGCAAGGCAGGAGGAAGCACCAAATGGAAAAGAGGTTCCCCTTGTCATAGGTGCCCAGGCAGGCACAGCACAGGGCCCGCCTCAGGGGGCACCAGATGGCTGATTGTCCAGAAAGCTCCTGGGATGCTTTCAGGGCCTGGATTCCATCTGCTCCCAGCCCTCCTGCCCAGAGGCAGCAGCTACAGCAGTGAGGGAGAAGGGCCTGTAAGGCTCAAGGCTCCTCTGAGCCCACCCTGATCAGCACCATGTGTCCAGGGGCAGCCCAGTGTAGGAGGTGTGACTGCCCCTTGGGCTCTCAAGGGACAAACCCATCTTTCTTGGTCAAATACACTAATATGTGACAGTCATTCTCAAGCCTGATGGAGACAGGGCAAGGGTCAAGTCTTTGGGGAACAGGCTAAGGGGCCTAGTTTGCTTCTATTGTTGTGATACATCCTGACCAAAGGCAACTTGGGGGACAAAAGAGTTTATTTGGGTTACGCTTCCATGTCACAGTCTGTAGATAAGGGATGACCACACAGGAACCTAGAGGCAGGAACTAACGCAGAGACCACGGAGGGATACAGCTACTGGCTTGCTCTCACCAGCTTGCTCAGCCACCTTCCTCATACAGCTCAGGCCCACCTTCCTAGGGGTGGCATCAACCATAGTGACCTATCAATTAGCAATTAAGAAAGTGTTCCCCAGGCATGGGCACAGGACAATTCGATCTGGGTAATTCTTCACTTGAGGTTCCCTTTTCCCAGGCAACTCTAGATTTCTGTCAAGCTGACAGCTAAAGATAACTATAATACTGAAGATATGAGCATTGAGGATATCCTGTGGGGGATGTGCTGGGAATACATCCTGATGGGCACAAGCTCAGGTGAGGAACAGGTGACCCATAGAGAGTGGACAGTTGAGCATTTGCTGAAGGCCACTGATAGTGTTAATGTCATCAGATGAAGCTCATCAGTAAAGCAATTAAAACAACCACAGACAAGTGACAGCTACAGGCACCTCCTCCCTGGGCCAGCTTGTAGGCATCCACCCTGTCACTGCCTCCCTAAAGTCTCCAAAGTGATTTTCATAAGGCTAAGCCAAATAACTTCTAACTGAATTGAGCCCCTCCGAGCCTGTGTTCCCTCCTCTTCCTCTCTGCCCACTGCCTCAGCCCCCACTGAAACTCAGGGAAAGGAGAGGAGATGAAGAGGGTGGGGTCTACACTTATGTGTGCCACTGACACTGTTCATTAGAGTCCACAGATAATCTTGCCCTGGAGTCTGGCTCAGTTCGCCCCTCTCCTTGGATGAGGGAACAGCCTAGCAGAGTCCAGCAACAGACAAAAAGATACATCTTCCAAGTGCCTGGGCATTGGACCCAGATGGCCCTGTGGTAGGAGCCAACGAGAACCAGCATGGCCCTCACAAAGACCTTGTCTTGGAACCTTGGATCTCCTTGGCAGAGAGTCAGGGCCGGCAGCAGCAAGAGCTCTCTGTTCACCTCACGCTTTTCCAGATGTGTGTGGGACCCAGCCAGGGGTGACAGGCTCATGCAGAGGGGAATCTGAAGACGCAAGTGGAAAAGTATGTGCTCTCCCATCACAACCCTCCAATTTGTTACCCAGCGGCTGCCAGCTCTGCCCCACCACAGATTTGTGGATTTGAGTCTCCCCTAGCAGCCTGAGGCTGAGAATGCCCCAGAGCCCACTTGGGCTGGCTTGTCTCATATCTGGCTCTGGGGAGTAGCCTCAGCTTTCTGGAGATGGGAGGTGGGGACCTGGAAAGAATACACTACTGGACTACAAGCCCCCTACACCCCCATCTATCCTCTTCAGCTAAGCACAGGACACATGGTACCTATGGGCGCTGAGTTCAGGACTAAGCAAACCCAGTGTTGAATACAATGCCACACCCACCCCAAGCTGCACTTTCATCACCAAGGAGGAAGTGACTACCCATCAGCCCAAACTACCAGTGACCACAAGCGCTTCCTACATTTCTGTAGGAAGTTCTATGATGCTCCCATTCTGTGGGTGAGGAAACTGAGGCACAGAGGGACCATTTGTATCAACAGCTACTTAGAAGTACAAGACACAGTGCCCTCTCCATGCTGGCCCACTACATTCTCAATAGCTCTTGAGGGTCCTCCAGGAAGCCAACCCCCTAGAAACTCTAGGAAAGAATAAGGCAGGAAAACTTACTGCAGTTGGTATGACCAAAACATCAGGTACTTGATGGGGCCCTTGCCTCATCCCTGCCTGGCCTGGCCTCTGAACTACCCACCCAAGGAGGTCCAGTGACTCACTCCAGGGTTGGACTCTGCCTCTCTGTTCCCACAACCAGTTGGCATCCCTGTCCAAGCAGAATGCCTCTCACTGTTGGCTTGGAAACTATAAATCTGTCTGGGCCCAAGGCCCACCATCCGAAGCTCTAGACAGGCTTGCCTTGCAGCAACTGTGGCTACTGTACATGTGCTTCATATTAAAACGGGAGTGAACTGTGCAGCTGCATTTCCCGTTTCCCCTGGGCTTCTAGGGAGCTCCGCAGGTTTACCTCAGCAGACCCCAGGTTCCTGAACACTCCCTCCTGTTTTGTTCATCATCACTGCCATCATCAACACAACATCTGAGTCTGAATTATGCTGGGTTTTGTAACTAGTATTTTTTATACGATAGCACACATATTTTGTGGAGAAAAGAGGATAGCAGGAGGGTAGAAAAGAAAAGAAAGAGGAAACAGAAGACAGGGCCGAGGGGAAAGGAGGAAGAGGAGGAGGAAGAGGAGGAGGAGGAGGAGGACATGGGAAGGAAGGGGGATTTGTGTAGCTGATACACCAGTGAGCCTGGAAGGAGAAAGGACTCGGTACTCCTTAATTCTTTCTAAAACATTCTCTTTAAGTAAAATGCACACTAGCAGGAAGTATTCAAAACATCAAGGCACATCCCCACTGGGTGGCTCTTCTAGGTCCTCTTAGATGCAAATTACAGGCCCTATGTTCCCAGTCTCTGAGGAGAAAGCCCAGCCTTGCCTAAGATCCTCTGGCTTCCTGATCTCGGCCGCCGCCGGCGGCAGCAGGTCCTACGGATGAGGCAAAAGGTGGCGCTAAGCCCAGGTACCCACTGCTAACCCCTCACCTCCACCCGGTGAGCCCTGTTCCTAGGAGGTCTGTCTCTCCAGGGGTTCTTAAAGCCCTGATCAACCTTCCTCTACTCTTCCTAAACAGGAGCACGTTCCATAGACTTCTGAGGAGGTAGGGTGATGGGATGCAACGGTGGCTGTGGTAATTCTACTCAACACTAGCTGGTGGCTACTGACACTCGTGGCTGGGTCGTATTTAATCCTCACAAGAATCTTGAAAGCCTCTTTGGACTGGATGATTCACCTGAGAGGTTGAGTGTGTGAACACACAGTTCTGAGGGGGTAGCCTGGCACCTGACTCTAGACCCTGTTCACTGTCATGAGGGGACTGATGTGAAAGGTAGAGAAACTGTCACTCACTGCACACTGAAGGAGAGAGTGCAGTCCAGTGCAGCCAGACATAACAGGCCTGAGGATGGTGGGGGGCACCCAAGTAC
The DNA here is from genome assembly GCA_004025045.1 of Sigmodon hispidus. NCBI lineage: Eukaryota > Metazoa > Chordata > Mammalia > Rodentia > Cricetidae > Sigmodon > Sigmodon hispidus. Next base: position 71,631 of record PVIH01007342.1, read on the forward strand.
CACTTCAAAGCCAGGGGTGTGTTATGCAACAAGTGCCGCTTGTGTTGTACCTCCAGTGGCCTTCCCCAGGGGGCAGCAGTCAGCACATGCCCTGATTGTTGGTCCACCCTCCTGCCTCCCTCCTGTCACTAGACTCTACATTTCTCTGGAGGGTACCAGGTTTAGCTTTTCCTGTCTTCCATCCCAGCACCCTCCCAGACCTCCAAACCACGGGTCCCTCACCTGGCTCACTAGGGCAAAGCCGCCTCCACACCCTGTCCCTGGTACCTGAGGGTCCTCACGGAGATGCAGTACTTCCACATGAGGCCCCACACAGCACCACCATCACCCTTCATTCCTGGATCAGTGAGGTGCAGTGGCTGGGGGGCCTTGCCACTGTCCTGGACCCTGGTTCTCCTCCTAGCCAGGGGATGGCTCTTGTCTTGGGCTCTCAGGTCACTTCCTTCTTCATGATGATGAAAAACAAAAGGTCCAAAGACTGGGAGAGGGGAAGGCCCTGACTCTCCCAGGCCACAGCAGGTTCCTGGCGGTGCTATCCCAGGCTGGCCTCTGCTGCTGCTGGAGAACCGGAGCTTCAGACCCTGGCGACTAAAGCGTCCCTCACACTCCAAACCCCGTGGCTTCAGCACAACCTTGTGCCTGCTGCCTGCCAAAAGACAGGAGTGGCAGAGGGCCAGGGGAGCAGTGAGTCACTGGGGTGGGACAAAGGGGGCGTCCACCGTGAGGGAAAGCGGGGAGGGGGGGCTTTGGGAGCTCAGAGCCCTGTGAGTCCAGAGGCCAGGGTGGGACTGCAGAAGCAATACTGAGGGAGGGAGGTTGTGGAGGCGAGGGCGGGCCCACATCCTCCACCAGTCCCCAGAGGCCTAAACCCAACACCGCCCCGTGGCTACAGTCCTGCCCGCAAGACTGTGAAGGGTCTGCTCTGCTGCTGGCTCCGGAAGAAGCCTGAATAGAGGAAAAGAAGACCAAACTGGGACTGCGCCTTAGGACAGCAGCTTGATCCCAGGGGCTTCATCAGGCCCTGAGAGTTTCCCAGCTCCAGCCAGGCCACACTTTGTTACCCTGTCCCTAGCTGTGTGTTCTCTCTGGCCCATCTTCTCTGACCTCCATGAGCTCTAGGAGTCTGGGGTACAAGGAGGAATTCCTAAGAGGTATGAGCAAAAACATCTGATTTCCCCCATGGCCCATAAAGTGGATTTCAATAGCTTTGTTGACTACAGGCACACAGATCAAAGGCCTGGGAAGGGGAATGAGTACGGGTGTCTGGCACTGGATTCTGAATGCCAACTAACCTTCTATAGAGCCAGGGGTGAGGCTGGCTGCTCCAGGCAGTGGACCATGGGGGTCTGGGCCTCTAGGGCCTTTCCAGACTGAGGCCCAGATGGAGCCCCACCTACCTGACAGCTGTTCAGGGCCTGACCTAGAACTGGCAGCTGGGGCTTCCCAGGCAGGGGGCCCTAGAGACAGTGATTCACAGGTTACCACCCACTGGAGGGCTTCTTTTCTTTTCTTTTTCTAAATATGTATTTACTTATTATGTATACAGTGTACAGAAGAGAGTACCAGATGTCGTTATAGATTGTTGTGAGACATCCTTGTGGTTGCTGGGAATTGAACTCAGGACCTCTGGAAGAACAGTCAGTGCTCTTAACCTCTGAGCCACCTCTCCAGCCCCTGGAGGGCTTCTTTTCATCCACTGTCCCCAGGAAGACCCCAGAGGGCAGGGGCTTCAGGACTTGCAAATAACTGTCCCATCCAATGGACACTAGACCACCAAATCACTGGAGGCTCAGGGCAAAGCCCTCTAGACACAGACATTGCTTTGCCTTACTGTCCTTTGGTCTTCACACATCACAATCCTGCCTTGATTTCAGCCAGATTCCCACAGCAGAGGTCCCATAGCTACAGACTGTCCCAGGACCGAGACTAAACTTTTGATCTGAAAACAAGGTGGCTCTCAACAAAGGCCTTTTCTAGAAGCCAAAAGAAAAGGGGTGTAGGGGAAGCAAACCAAAAAACTCTCTCCTTTTCATGACAGGAAACTTCATAAACGATCCTTACAGGCCCTGTATGACATTAGAGCTCATAAGAAGTCCTGCCCAGCCTCCGCTGAACACCAGTACAAAGAGGCTTACTGCTCTTTAAGGCTGCCCACCTCTTATGGAGCCTCTAACCTAAGGAAACTCTGAGACAGAGCTATTAGGACCAGCCTCACTCCCTGCAGCACATGGAGGCTTGTAGGAAATGATCTGCAGCTGAGCTTTCTCAGCACCTTGTTGGGTAGAGACAACTCCTGTTTACACTACCTATCGCTCGCCTGGACACTTGTCTCTCCAGTGTAGCACCTGTGGGCTCTTGGTTAACAGATCCAACACATCTCCTCCTCCTCCCTCCCTTCCATCTGTCACCACACTCAACGTGCTCTTCATCTTGATTTCCTTTTCTTTCTGTCCATCCCTTCATGTCCCTCTCCTCTTTCTTCCTTTTCCCTCCTTCTACCATCCATTCATCTGTCTTCCATCAATCTATCCTCCATCTACACATTCTCCATCCTCCATCTACTCATCCATTATCCCCTCCTTCATGCATTATCAATCTATCTACTCATCATCTTCCTATCTTCCATCCACCAATCATCCTCCTATTTACCCATCATCCACCTACCCAACCACCCACCCAAATACCTATCCATCATCCATCCTCTATCCATCCATTTACCCACTCTCTATCAGTCCATCTACATACTATCGTCCATGTATCCGTCATCTATCAATCCATCCACTTTTCCTCCATCCATCTATTTATCCATCTTCCATCTACTTATCATCCATTCATCCATCACCCTCTCATGTGGCACTTCCCTTTCTCTCCTTTGCCCCAGACCAGCCTCTGGTCCCCACACTGCCCAAGAAAAAGGGATGTCAATTGCCAGAGTAGCTTTCTCTCCCTTGCTGAGTCTCCTCCCAGCCTTCCTGTCAGCACTTTGTGTCTCATGTGGTCCCAAGCTAAGAACCTGTGTTGCCCAGACTTCCCTACTTAGCTCCTCAGCTCTTGTCTGAGGCTTACTTAGCATCATGTACACTTGTCACTAGTTAGGGGTACAGATTTTGTTAACTACACCTCACGGAGCTGCTCTGTAGCAGACACCAGCAAGGGCAGCTTCTTGCTGGAGAGGGCAGGAAGCATTTTGTGCCCCCAAACTGGTTAGAGGTTGCCTTTGTCAGGTACCAGAGGCTAAGACCCTGTGGGGGGCTGACATCAACACCCCTAGAGAGCTTGAACCCCACAGTATCTTTCTTTATACTTTGTTCTCCGCCTTATTATGAGTTCTATATCCACCCACTTCGCAGCCAGTGAGCTAGGCCTAGAACTAGCATGGTTCCCAAGGCCATAACCTCCTCAGTTTCCCTGAAGGCTGCTTTATTGTCTCAGGAGCTTCAGGAGAGCTAAGAGTGCCTGCAGCATAGTCAGGCTGAGACTGAGGATAGAGAGGAACTTAGTAAGTCTACCAGAAGGGGTAATCACAAGTCCCATCCTACACCTCGGTGGAGGGGCATCTTCCTTCCTTCCTTTTTGTTGGGGATGGGCCTTGTACATATTCTGTCACTGAACTCCACCCATAGACCTTCTTGTCCAGCCTGGTTCAGGAGCTGCCTTTGCATCCGCAAGCATCTATCTTGCTGGGCTAGGGAGCTGAGTGAGGCAGCAGCTATCACAGGGAACAAACACTCAATAGCATGTTTTGGGCCATGCTGGGCTCCCAGATCATTTCTGTTGCTGCCTTCCTTGTGCCCTCCAGCCCGGGCAGTTGGTAAGTTTTCCCTCCTATCTTTTTCACAGAGCAGGGAATGAAACCCAGGAACTGCATGCTCTCCTGGTTGAACCCCAGCCCAGGCACGTTAGAGATGAGAAAACTGAGGACGCTCACTAAGATATCTTGACCATACATAGCACCTCTGCCTTCCAGAGAGAAGAGGGCAGACTTTTTACTCATCTCAGGCTTCCTTGTCCGTATCTGGGGTACTAAGCTCTTTGAGTTTCCAATATGCCACACTTAAGTGTGGGAGCAAGAGTCCCACCACCCTGGCTGAACTGAGTAACCCCAGGGATGTGAGGTACTCTCTTGCTGTTATGGTCCAGGACAATGTGGGCTGGGAACAGATGTACTCCATGAGGGTTGGCTGTCACAGAAGACTAAAAAGTGAGGGTGGGTGGTGCTCAGGAAGGAATGTTCCCAAGATACCCAGAAAGGCACAGGGAGTCACAGCATGGCATGAGGTGAGGAAGGAGGGCAGGTCTGCATGGAAACTCTGTGGAGAGCTGCCCTCACCCTCAACCCTGACTCATATGAACCGTGGAATCACCACCACCCAGGCACAAAAATGTCCCATTTGTTCCCTGAGAGGTGATAGCCACTAGCAACTGAGCCTGAAGGCAGGTTTCAGCTCAGGAATCAAACACCTTGCCAGATAGAAACGATGCCGAGGAGGATGATGGGTGAGTATCCTGCTCAGAGGGTGAAGATAACAGTGGTGATTTTTAGGTGCAGAGAATAAATTCTCATTTCAATTCACAGGTCTAGTGACTAGTAAGCAAGATAATGAACATCTAAGCTAGTCACCTGCAATCTCCAGAGCTCCTTGTCCTTTAAGACCTAGGTGCCACCTCCCCCAGGAAGTCATCCCTGATTGCTGCAGTTCTAGGGATGCCTGGGGCCCCTTTGGGCCACTTCACAACTAAAAACATTAGACTGGAGAGTTGAGGGTAGAATGGGGACTATGTTTCAGTTCATCCTCCCCTGGCCTAGCGGGTAAGAGCTGAATTAAAGAATGACAAGTTGTTTCACTTGATCCTTCTGTCTTTCATTTTTCAGTGAGGAAACTAAAATCCAGAAAGGGGACGTGACCTGCCTAGCATGGATCCGGGGTGGGGTCTGGAGTCAGGGCCTACTTATGATCTAGGCTATTTTTCAGCTGTCCCCAGGGGCTGGAGAGGCAGGAAGTTTGTGGACAATTGCATGATCAGATGGAGTTCTGTCACCAGACAGCCATGAGCATACAAAGGAGCTGGTCCTGGGCCATGGTCACTCAGGAACGTGGTAACACAACCTCTACATGGTATCAGGACAGAACCATAGCTCAGAACCAGCTGGCACAGCAGCAGGTGGAGCCTGGAAGGCAGGGTCTGTCAGTGGAAACACAAGCTAGCCTTTCTGGTTCTCTCTATCTTCTGCACAGGGAAATAAAGCATCCCAAGCAACAGAGGCCCTATTCCAATTCTTGTCTGATAGGGCGGAGGTAGAGAGGCACAGAGAGGTGACACTGCAGATCTAGTTGCTGGCAGGGCTCTGGCTCTGAGACCTTGGTCCTGTCATGGTGCTGAACTTACAGGTATGAGGTTCCCGGAGCCTCTTCCCTGCCTGTTCTTTCACTTACAAAACAAGGAGAAAGATGAATCCAGGGACTTTGTGGAAACCAAGCCAATAGAAAGTGGTGAGGCATGGGCCTCCTCAAGGCGAATTAGGAAGCTCTGACTCTATAGGCTACCCCTCCCCACCCCTGAAGCTCTTTGAAACTCCCAGCCAGGGACTGAGTTTGGCTGTGCCAATGGTAGCCGTGGGGCCTCTCTCTATGAGCACTCATTGCCTGCCTACTGTAGCCAGTGTTCGATGCTTCAAACTCACAAGCCCCAGCCAGTGATAGGAAGTGAGTGGCCTTATTACTTTACTATAAAGCAAAGAGACTATGTGTAGAGAGGTCTGGATATATGCACACATTTTTCAAACTGTACATCTAAGAACTAAGAATTTTGCCCTAAAACAGCTACCATGCAACATGGCTTTCTAGCCACCATGGAAGTCTTTCTCAGTACCTGCCCTAACCCATCTTGTTGCCGGCAGTGCTTGCTTTGTAGTTCAGTCATAGATAAAAGAGGAAAGCCACTCTTCTGGATGGACAGGAGCCAGCTTCTAGATTGTGTATGAGTGTGCCTGTGTGAGTACTCGTGTGTGTGTGTGTGTGTGTGTGTGTGTGTGTGTGTGTGTGTGCCTGTGTGCAAGTCCCCTTCCTATGAGGACTGCTGTGTCCTCCCTGGGACTTTACCTCCTCTCGGGCCTCCCTGCCTCCTGTTTCGGCCATCCTCTGCACACACACACACACACACACACACACACACACACACACACACACACATACCTGCATAAACCAGCTGGCTAGAAGAGGCGCCTCTCTGACCTCCTCCTTATTGGTTCCTTCAGACAATGTCTCTCAGTGGACCATCCTAATGATTTCATGTTTTATTTTAAAACCACCTCACTTACAACATCCGCCGGAGACTGGGCTCATCAGGAGAGACTGGGCTCTGCCCTGTTGGTAGGAGCTATCCAGACAGAAAAACAGATTAAACCACATCTATGGAAGGTGACCTGCCAAACCTGAAGGTGAGATGTTCTGGAGATATGTGGCAACATTTAAGGATGGAGGAGAGAGAAAAAAAAAAAAAAAAGGTAGGGAGGGTAGCTCAAGCCTGGATTCAGGAACACCTTTGCAAGGTCAAGGCCAAACTTGCCTACATAGTGAATTCCCTTGGAGAGGAATGGAAAGGGAAAGGGAGAAGAAGGAGAAGAGAGCCTTCTGTATTCCCACCACCGGATCAGAATGAACAAAATCCAAGTGACAGTGGTGACATTTCAGAGCTGATTTAGAAAGTGGAACACAAAAACATGATGTGGAGAGAGTGGTATGGTGAGCCAGCCACACTGGCTTGCAGGTGGCTGCCTGATTCACTTTGGAGTCCTGCAGACCCTGCCAAGCAGCTTTCAGATTCTAGTAATGAAGTTAACAGCACAAAGCTTGCAAGAGTGCTAGTCTCTCAACTGAACATGCTCATGTTAAAAAGAAACTTCACCTTGTGTGAAATAGAGCATTTGATTAACTATGTAAAGATGCATTGCATTTGTTTGTGTTGCAGAATAATTGTTTAACCATGTAAAGATATGATGCTTTTTTACCTTGTGTAAGGTACCTAATTGGTCTAATAAAAAGGTGAATGGCCAAAAGATAGGCAGAAGAGGGACAGGTGGGCTTGCCAGTAGAGAGAAAACGGGGGCCGGCCAGCCAGCCAGGGACCAGCCAGCAGGTACAAAAGAAGCAGGAAGGCAGGATGGACAGTAGTAGATGAGGTAAATGAGCCTTAGAGCAACACATAGATTAATAATAATTAAAAAAAAGGTTAAAGAGGGAAAAAAAGCTAGCTAGAAACAAGCCTAAGCTAAAACCAGGCATTCATAATTAATAATGTTTCCATGTCATGATTTGGGGGCTAGCAGTCCAAGAAAGCCTGCTACATTACCTCCCTCCTCTCAGTGGAAAAACTAGTGCCTTTGCTGCAAGTAGAAGGTTACCATGAAAACTAGAAGATGCTACTAAGTTTCATCAGATATATATCCTGCCAGCATGCTGCTGACTTTACCATGGCACCTTCACCAGCTGCTAACTCCTCTGACCATAGCCACTTGCTGATGACCCTGACCAGAGCTGCCTTCTGCTGACTCAGGAGCTTGAAGCAGCCCTGTCAGGTGGCTGAAATGGCTTAGTGGGCGACACCTCTGTAGCCATTCAGAGCAAGCTTCCTAGCTGGTGCAGATGACAGCACCAGAGTCTCAGGAGGGCAGGACGTGTGTCAAGTGTGGGACCAGACTCCGGCATCTGGAGTAAGGGCAGGTGCTCCTGGCCGGCCCCCTGAACTCTATCCTCTGTTGTGAGTTTTGTTACGTGCACATTTGGGAAAGTTGCAAGAAGACTCAGGGCTCAGCTTAGCCTCAGGGCAGTTCCCCTTGGCTCCTCTCCCTTAGCACTGTTTAAGCCACATGTACACACATACACCAGCCTTTGGAGTCAGTCAGCCACTCCAAGCCCCTACTGCTAGGGTGTGTCTTTCCTAAAGTGAGAACATGCTGCGACCTAATGACAGCAGGACGTTTGTACTTATTCAAGGAGGGCAGCTCCTCTTTGGACCTCAGGAGAGCTTCCAACTGACCTATTGACACCCTCCCCCCAATTCCTGACTCATCTACTGTGCACACAAACAGTGAAGGCAGCATGCATTTCCAGAGTGGCCTCCCAAAGAGAACAGTCAGCTCATCCTATGGGGATGGACAACCTTGCACAAGGAACCCCACTTGTGGCTTGTCTTCCTGGTCCTGCAAGACACAGACGGGTCAGCTTAGGGCCAGCAAGAACATGAATTTGGGCCACTGAAGTCTGCAACTTAAGGAAAATGTGCACCCTTGAACACCCCTGTAGACCAAACACCCAGACATCACATATCTCTTTGTATCATGCACTACCTTGGGTAATTTTTGTTTGTTTGTTTTGGCTTTCTTGTTTGTTTGGTAGTTTTTTTTTGAAACAGGGTTTCTGTGTAATACTCCTGGTTGTCCTAGGCCAGTTTTGAACTCACAGAGATCTGCCTCTCTCTCTCTCCATATATATATATATGTATATATATATATAATTTATTTTTATACTGTGCACACCTAGGTACCACATACCCTTATGTACCACATACTTCTATATACTACACACCTCTACACACCACTCACCAAGGTACCTCTCAAGAGTCAGTGAAGCTCTGAACAGCCTGTACTATAGATCTGCTCACATGTCACTATCACCCTCGGAAACCATTCCTGCAGGCACACAAGGGCCTCAGGCCTGACTGGACACTGGTGGTCTCTTAACTGTTCCCATTACAAAATGATAGGGTGGTAAGACAAACCACAGCTTGTGTTTGCTTCAAGCCTTGGTGTTGTTTACTTGGTAGCTGGGTATTTTGGCAACCCCCTAAATTCCATGTTTGGGGGAATGCTCTACCGCCTCTCTGAAGCCTCTACACACAAAGGACACGTGTGGACTCTGCACTGATTGGGTCTGTACACATGCCCTGTGCTGCACAATCTCAGGAGATGGGGCCTCATGCCCACATCACAGAGCAAGATGGACTGATTTGGAAGGATTGGACTATGATTTGAATGTGTTCCCCAAGTTCATGTCCCAACCCGAGAGCAATAGTGTTGGGAGACTGGTAAAAGTGAGGGGCCTAGCCCCTTAATGGGGCAACACAGTTATCCTAGGGGTGGAGTGAGTATCTTGGGAGGATGAACCCCATTCTTAGTCTTCCTTGCCTTCCTGCTGACTGCTACAAGGTAGGTATTGGATGTGGCTCCTCGACCTTTGGCTTCCCTGTTTCCAAGAGTGTAAGAGGCAGCACTCTGTTCTTCATAATGATCCTACTCCAGCACAGCCTGGAGGGTGACATAAGAAACTCCCTTGGGCTGGTGAGATGGCTCAGAGGTTAAGAGCACTGACTGTTCTTCCAGAGGTCCTGAGTTCAATTCCCAGCAACCACATGGTGGCTCACAACCATCTATGATGACATCTGCTACCCTCTTTTGTTTACTATATACATAATAAATAAATAAATCTTAAAAAAATAAAAAAAAGAGAAACTTCCTTTTCACTGAGTTCTTCAGAAGTTCAAACCAAGGTGCCAGAAGGGCTGGTTTCTTCTGGGACCTCTCTTCCTGCTTTGTAGACAGTACAACATGATTCTATCTATATGCACATGTATATGTTTGTGCCCTTGGGTATCTATGTATCCATCCACTGACCCGCCCCCAGGATTACAAAGCTGACAACAGCAGACCCAAGAGCCCGCAGTACAGTCAGCATCTAAAGACAGGAAAATAATGATATCCTAGCTGATGGGCAGGCAGGCAAGAGTCCCCTTTGCTGAGATGGACTACAATCTACTCTAATTACCTCATCTTACCTTAATCCCCCTTAAAGACCTGATTTCCAAACCAATTACATTCTGAGGGAGTTGGGGTTATGACACCAATATGAAATGTTTGGACAATGCCAATTCAGTACACAGCAGACCCCAGCAGGAGAAAGGTTCCTTTCTGAACCAGTGGGGCATTTGGGCTGGCATGATCTTCCCACTCCTCAATTGGCAATGGTCAAAGGCAACAAGTGTCTGTTGTGGTAACTCAGGGACGTCTTGGCGGGTAACAACATCCTCATGCATCAGGTCTCCCTGAATACAATACCACCTTTCCACCTTACTACCACAAGTGAAATTGCCAACACAGAGGGCAATGCCAGAGCCAGCCTGGCCCACAGTGCCTCATCCCAGAGGCTGGTAAGACTACAGAGGCCAGGAGGCCCTTGTGTCCCCAGAGGACATGGGTTTCCCTCTCCCATCTCCTTGCCCATCTTGTATTCCTTCATTATGCTAGAGCTGTGTCAACACAATTTTTCTCAGTCCTTGGCCGTTCAACCAAGCTGATCCTATACTGAATTTCCTACCTGCTCTCCTCCCCCCACCTCCAACACACACTGGACAGAAGTCTGGCCAAAGTGCCTAAAATGGGAAGGCAGCTGGTAAGAGCCTGGCACACTCTGCACTGCTCTGCAGCAGACTCCTTTTTCAGAGCCCCCCTTCAGCCCTAGTGAGCAGACTCTGGATTCCCATTCAGAGCAGGGACACTGCATGAAATCCAGAAGGCTGTCACTCAGTGAGGCCAAGGGTTATCCGGAGGCCCTTTCCTACTTCTGCTCCAGTGCACCAAGTGAACACTGCTGGAGCACCCATAATTACACTATCGTGAGACTTAACCACCCAAGTGAAAGGAAATGGCTGTGCAGGCCTTGTCCAGAGCTGTAAGTCTGCATCCCTGTTCCCAGTTCACTTTTCCTTTCCGGCTGACTCTTCAACTCCCAAGTGGTTCCATGACCCTCGGTTCCCTTCCTTGCCCGTGGCCTTTAGTTTTGTTGCTGGTTGGTTGTTTTCAAGGCAGGGTTTTTCTATATAACAGCTCTGGCTGGCCTGGAAATCACTTTGTAAATCACAGAGATCCATCTGCTTCTGCCTTCTGAATGCTGGGATTAAAGGTGTGCACCGCTACCGCCTGGCTACACTACCTTTATTTCCTATGAGCCTATTAAGTACCTCTCCCAGCTCCCAGCTCCCAGCTCCCAGCTCCCAGCTCCCAGCTCCCAGCTCCCAGCTCTGCAGGCAGTATAATTCAGCATCTTCCCTTTCTCGAAGGAAGTGACTTCTCTCCTCAGTAATCACCTTGGTCTGAATGTAGAACCTCACTGATGACAGCACCTGCATTTGCTGAGGACCAACTTGGTCTTGGGTACCCTTTCCTTTCCTCCCCATCAGCAGCAACCTTCCTGAGGTCATTTCAGTGCAAGGCCTTGGACATCATGCTAAGAAAGCCACTTGCTGCGATCACCATGGCTGACTCTGTTTCTGAAAATGCCCACTACCTGCATTCTACCACATGGGCTCTACTAGGACCCAGATCCAGGCCAGGAGGTACAGAGTTTCAGTGCCCTCCCACAGTGGGCAGGACTGTGTGACAGTGCAGTGTGTTGCAGGTGTCTTCTGAGGTCTGTCCACACAAGAAGATCCTACTGAATTCTTCCTCTCAATCACCCATTTGTAGCAGTCTCTAAGGTATGAGGAAGCCTGGATCACAGGAAGAGGCCAGAAGAAGCACAAATAGGCAAAATATGGGTGGGGTGAGGTCAGGGGTGCTTCTAGGAATCCAACTCTAGGCCTCAAAATGTCCTCAGGGACAGTAAATAGAGCAATCCCTGCTCAAAAGAAAAGAACTGTTGGTTTAAACCATTAGGCTCTGCATTCATTTGTTATGTGGTCACAGCAACAGCAATATTACACAAACCAGGAAACTTTAATTGGCATGGATAATGAATAAAGCAGCCTAGGTAAACTGATTGCATGCCACCTCCGTGACATCAGGGAAGTAACTTAATCTCTCTGCTCTCAATCTTCCTTCTAGTCTCAAATATGGGGAACCAATCACATCACTGCCTCATTTTCTTTCTTTGTAAGTTTCCCAGAATTTTTTTTTTTTTTTTTTGTGTGTGTGTGTGTGTGTGTGTGTGTGTGTGTGTGCAGTTGCCTGTGAAGTCCATAGGAGAGTGTCAGATCCACTGGAGCTGAAGTTAATAGCTATTGTGAACTTCGCAGCATAGGGACTGGGCACCTAACTCAGGTCCTCTGAGCAGCAAGCACTCTTAACTTCTGAGTCACCTCTCTAGGTCCCTTTATTTTCTTCCTTATGGTACCCACTCACCTACCTGTCATTCAGTTTTGGGGATGGAACCTTCACCTTGGACATGCTAGCTAGGCATGCTCTCTGCAACCAAGCCACAAATCCAACAAAGGAGTATTTTCTAGACATTTCTAGACAGGCTGTCATTCATTGAGCCAGCAAAAACACTTAACACCTACATCTCAGTGACAGGGAGAGAGTTCATACCATCAAAGGGTTGTATGGATTCCCATGAGTCTGCAGGGCCCCTCAGGTTACCCCACTCCTAATGGACAAAACTTCCTCTGTAGGAATCAAGACTTGAGATCTGGTGAGCTGAAAGTACCTTGCCATTCTCCTTTTCCAGTCATGCCCCAGGAGCCCTCTGAGCCCCTATATGAGGGTGTGGTTTGGGGAGCAGCCTTACATGTTAGTGTTCTGACTTGTAAAGCCCAGGCTTCAGGAAGTAAGTGGACAACTGTTATGTTGTGAGCTTGTTACCCTAACCAGAGAGTTCAGAAGACAGGCTACAAGGCCAGCTGTGGCAGAGCAGGGGCCCCCTTGAGGTTCCTCTCCTGGGGAGCTGGAGTCCCACAGCTGAAGCAGTGGGCCCTAACTCACCAAGCTTAAGTAAGAGACACTACATCACACTGCTGAATGCTGAGAGCCCCAGGGGCAATTCCACACGGCTGACACATCTGTTCTCGTCTCACTCTTCCTTTTAGCTTTTACAAAAAACAACAACACAAAACAAAAACAAACAAACACAAAAACCATCACAAGGCTTTTAATACCCAGCTTAGCAAGAATGTAGAGCTAACCCACTCACATGCTGTCACAACCACTTTAGAAAGTGATCTTTGCTAAGCTCAGCAAAGTTGAAGGTGCTCACTCACACACTATGCTGTACACGTCCACAGGAATGCCACAGCTCAAGAGCTAGGAAGCACAAACAGGAATGTATCACTGCTCTGACTTTAACTCTCGACATGGGGCTATCTGTGTAACAGAATCTAGTACACAAAAGAATGGAGGGAACTCTGCATAGGAACATGATGGACCTCACCAGTGAAGTGCTGAATGAATGGGCTGGGTTAGAATTCAGTGCTAGAACATCTGCCTAGCACAGCACATGAGGAATTTTCTTCCTAGTATCGAGTAAATAAACCTTAAAATCCTGAATGCACAAAGCAAAATGCATCTTTTTTTTTTTTTTTTTTTTTTTTTTTTTTTTTTTTTTTAAAGATAAGTTTCCCTACACAGCTGTCTTTGAACTTGCAGATAACCCTCTGCCTCTGCCTCTGCCTCTGCCTCTGCCTCTGCCTCTGCCTCTGCCTCCCAAGTGCTGGGCTTGAATTTGCTTCCAGGCCTAGCAGCAAGTCACAACTTAAGTAGCAACTTGTATGTCTACATTCAGTGGTATTGTTTATAACATCCAAGGCAGGAGCAACTGCAGTGCTTGTGGGCATTTCCCCCCCCCACCACCACCACACACACACATACACCAGGAGATAAAAACAAAAGAGGGTGGACACTTTCAGTAGATTCATTAGAAAGGTATCTGTGGCATATGTTAGACCACAGACAGACCTTGAAGATGGTATACTTGTGAGATGAGCAGTCTTCCAAGGGCAAATACTTGGGTGGGGGAGGGGATTCTTAGAAATAAAAAGTAGCAATGTGGGGTCATGGGAAGGGATGAGGATCAGTGTTTAATGGGGACAGAGTTTTGACTTGGGAAACTGGGGAAGTTCTACTGAGGGATGATGAGGATGGCTACACAAGTGTGAACGTGGCCCATGGGATACAGTGAACTGGTTACCATAGTGGCTCTTAGTGGGCTCAGTGTTGTAAATACATCTTTGTTCCCAGCACTAAGGCTGGGGAAGAAGGGTGCTTTGAACCCAGCTCAGGGCCAGCTTTGGCAGCATAACAAAATAAGGAAACTGTTTTCGAGGCAGGATCTCACCGTATAGCTCTGGCTCTCTTGGAACTCTGTGGACCAGGCTGGCCTTGAACTCAAAGAGGTTTGCCCGCCTCTGCCTCCTGAGTACTGGGATTAAAGGAGTGTCCAATTTTTTTGTTTTGTTTTAATAGCAGGTTTTATGTCACACATTTTACCATAAAATATTTATTTTAATATTTTATTTTTTATTTTATGTGAATTGGTGTTTTGCCTGCATGTATAACTGTGTAAGGGTGTCAGATCTTGGAATTACAGACAGTTGTTAGCTGCCATGTGGATGCTGGGAATCGAACTCAGGTCCTCCGGAAGAACAGTCAGAGCTCTTAACCACTGAGTCATCTCTCCAGCCCACCATAAAATATTTGAAGCAAATATCTGAACATAGTATTCTGTATTTGAAGTTTAAAATGTGGAGACATATCTTTAGTATTGGTCAAGTTACGAACCATACCTGGAAATGCATGCTCCCAAGCTGAGGTTCTGTTAGGGCCTGGCTCTAGGATGAGAACTAGAAGCATGCATAGAGCCCTCCTGTGGAGGGAGCCAAAGGGCAGAAAGCTCTCCCATTGTTTTCTCTGTATCTTATTTATTTCATTTAAAGTGCCCCCAGATCTAGCCAGCCAGAGGACTTGGGAGAAGGTCTTTGCTCCTGTCACAGATAAAGGGACTATAATTCCCACCTCAGCAGCAGAAAACAGAGATATTCCAGAACAGTTTGATATGGTTTCTGGTTAAAAGAAGTCATAAGCTCCAACCAGGCCCAGCCACTGGCGGGGCTCCAGAATCAGTCTACATTAATTTAAGATCACTAATGAAGAATAATTAACAGCTTCAAGGGTGCCTGGCACACCCTGTGTTTAGAAGTGGTTAATTATGCATTGTCTGCACAACACCCTTTTCATACTCTTTAAGTTTTGGGTCGCAGTTTTAAACAAGGAAATATGGCATCAGGCAAACCGCCAAGTGGCAGTGCTCAAAGCCTCTGTGAGGAAGGCTCCTGGGGCTGTGGAGCCACTTGCTAAACTCCACAAGTACAGAGCCTCCAACATGTCCCTGCAAAGAGCTAGTCCCTAAAGAGCTTCTAGAGGTGGGTTTGGCAGATCTGGCCACCTTAGGGAGTGCCTAGAAGAGCATCTGAGAATGGAAAAGGCTTTCAGCAGTGGATGGAAAGAGAACTAACCCCTGCTTGGACTTGGTACTCACCACAGCGGATAGCCAGCAGCACTCGGTGAGAGCAGCAGAGTGCTTGCCTTATGACTGTCCTTCTGACCAGTCTTGTAACAAAGGCTAAAGTATATCTCCCCGTGCCTTAGTTTTGTTTTGTTTTGTTTTTTTAACCTAGAAAGTGGGCTGTGCCCATCCCTCACTGCATGGGGTCAGTGCTGAGAATCAGTGACTACAATGGAGTCTCACAGGCAATTGGTGTCAGAGCCTCAGCATTGACGCCACCATCCCGCCTTTCTTTGTAACCTCATTCCCTGAATTTCCCCAATGCTTCCACCTAGCTTTTGATTATTGTAAATATTACAGGCAGTGCTCAGTGCTGGTGCAGTCCTTGTCCTGGCAATCAAATTCAACACCTGTCTCCAGGCACAGTTCAGAAGTCACTGCCAGCAGTAAGCGTTCCCAGTTCCCCCTGGGGGCCTCCCTCATGCTGCGGATTCTTGCAGGTGTTTGTCCCCACCTCAACTTTAAGGCTTGTTAGTGGGTTTCCCTGGCAGGCAAGGAGCCCTGGAGGAAAGGGCATTGACACTGAATAAGAGCTTCCTACACAGATGGGTAGGAGGAGCTGTTAGTGGCTGGATCTTTCACTCTTGGACCATGTGGCCCTGAGTGTAAACCTGGGCTTGCCACACCCAAGATCTTTATTGGGCTTTTCAGTGATTATAGCACAACATCTAGACCTGGTGTCCTGTTGCTTTTCTCATGTCCTGAAGACTCCTGCTCTTTCAAAGCCCCCAGGCTTGTCTTGTGTTTTGCCTTTCTTTCTGCTGGGATCCCCAGCATAGCTCTTCAGACATGGCCTATGCATGAGAGGTCACTTCTGGAAACCACTGCTCAGAACCAGACCCTCTGCTCTGCCAGGACTCTGACCACATACCTTATGCACCGACAGGATCTGCCCCCTTTCTTCTACCTGTCTCAGGACCCTGGTATCTGCATGGTCTGAAGCTATAGATGACAGAGTCTATATGAGAATGGAGACATCTGAGTTCTAATCCCCAGGCACACAGGCATGGGTCTGTGCTTGGGTCTCTCTTGACTCACTCTCATGAAGGGCTGTCTGTCTTTTTCTGGCTGAGATTAACAACAGAGTATAATAATGTCCCACCCCCACACAGTGAGGATTGGCACAGGTGTTCCTGGACATGCAGGGCATTCATTCAGTCCTGGAGAGCTACACGTCAACTCGAGAGACGAGTCTCTTCAGGTGCACGTAGTATGTGCTGAAGCTCTGGAATGAGCGAGCACCTAGTGCTAACATAGCTGGAGTAATCAAATGCAGGACAGGCCTCACTGCTTGGCACTCACCCAAGTATGGGGACTTCCTTTCTATGGTGGCTGTGGGACCCTAGGCACCTCCTCCCAAAAAGCCCTCTGTGAGTGAAAGCGAAGCTCTCACACTTTCCCAGAACTGCGTGCATACTAATGGCCATGGACTTCACAGAGTGTGAAATCAGGAAAAAGTAATTCCTCAGAGTAGATGGAATAGTTTGCTACTCAAAGTCTGTAATTACAGCCATTCAGACAACCCTGTCATGGTCACATAGTACTCTCTTTGCAAAGCATGGGTGACTCAAGCAAAGAGACCGCACACACACACACACACACACACATTTCACATTTATACTATATGTAGTATAAATGTGCAGATATACACAAAACTCACAATCCCTCCTTCATATACACACAGCCATTCTCACACACTTATCCACGTACTTATAAACATACACACACACACAAACACACACACACAGAGGCTTGCAGCCTCTGCAGTCCTTGTCATTGTAGGAAGCAACACTCAGATCCCACTCACTACAGTTGTTGTCAGGTCCAAATCCCTGCTGATGGGAAATTGGGGCTCAAAGAGAGCAATTGGCCCAGGTGGCACTTGCAGAGAAGATGCTTCAGCTTCAGTCCTCTGTTTCCAGGTCAGGTGCCCCCCAGTCTGCCATCCCAGATCTGTTAGAGTGGTAGAGTCAACCAAATGCACTTGTCATACAGCCTTCTGTCACTACTGGAAGGAGTGTGGCTACAGGGTAAGGGTTCCTGGCTCCCATCACTGGCCTTCTGGGAGTCAGACCCATCTAGCACCTCATGTGCTCCCTAGGTTGACCTAGGAGCAAGAATTATGGGACAGGGCTGTGCTCTAGCATATTCAAGGAACCCTGCCTTTGCGGAACCGCTTCTGGTGGCTTGAAGGAGATAGGGGAGTTAAGCTGAGTTGCAGAGTGGACTACATAAAGTCCACGGGCATTCTTGGCCAGTGGCAGGGACCCTGAGCTGAGATAAGACAGTCTTGTAGCTGGGCACACTTGGGGTGAACTTTCTAAGTCCCATAGCCCTCATGGCCCAGGTCCTCTGCAGCGGAGGATCTGCTTACCTTTTATAGGCCCCATGCAGCGGCTGCAGGCACAGGAACTGCCAGTAATCCAGGCAGAAGGCCTTGAACTTGAGCATTTTTCACTTTCCAGTCTCTAGTGGACTGTAGTGGTATCTCCAGAGAGGCACAAGCAAGGGGCTGCTGGGAGGTGGAGGCCTCGCTGCTGGTCCCTGCCGCGGCCCCCACTCACATGGCCCAGCCCTGCCTGGTGCAGCTCTCACAGTGCGCGCCTCCAATACAAAGAGCGGCAAGCACAAAAGCCTGCAGCTCATCCGCGTGCACGCTCTTACCGGGCAGGCTCACGCTGCTGCTGGCTCTGGTGCCCAGTGCTTCTGGGGGCTCCCTTGAGGGTCCCCAAAGCAAGCCAGGGCATCACTGGTTATGCTGAGCTGCCAGGGTCCCCGACCCATCTTTCTGAGGAGCTTGTGAGTGATGGCTTCTGCAGCTGCTCTGCCAGCCCCCTTTCCAACTAGGCCAGTGTTCTGATGGCAAGCCAATGTCCACACACCTGCCTTAACTGAGTGGCAAGGACAGGGCAAGGCCTAGGGGAAGCAGGGAAGGAGGGGTTCAGGTGACTGACAGACACTGGCCTCCGCTGCCAGATAAATTATGTGTGGCGGAATCCCAGCCTGGCCTGCAAGACTGAAAACTCACCATGTAGCCACATGGTGGGGGTAACTGGGCTCTGAAAGGCAGTAGGAAAGACTGACAAGGCCGCCAGCACGGTTGCCCAGGCGACAGGGACACATTGATAAAATCTAAAATGGAACTGCAATGACAGCCACTCATTGGCTGCTGGAAGAGACTCCTGTGGCTAATGAGGGAGGGTGGGAGGGCAGTAGCTGGGCTGAGGGGCCATGGCCAAACAGGGGCATTGTTTTCCCAGAGCTGAGTTGGGGATTCTGTGGGCCATGAAGCCTGGTAGCTACAGGGCAGAAGCAGAATCCAGTCTTCTTCTTGTCTCTTTTCTTGCCCTTTGGCTGGCTGGCTTCTATACTAACCCCAGGGGCCTATTCTTCACATACCAGCCAGAGACCTTAAAAAATCATTTTGGTTCCAGACACCAACCTAATTCGTTTGCTGAACTCAGAATAAAGGTGGGGTTCCTCACCAAACAACTGCTGGAGACTCTGCTTGCTGTCTGATCCCTCTAATACCTGGATACATCGTCTAGCAATACATCTTTCTAGCCCTGTGTTAGGGCTCCCTTTCCTAGGAGAGCCTCATACCAGATCAGACCCCCCCTTACTTCTTAGATGCATACCTTTCATAGATGTCCCAATGAAGCGCCATAGCTTCTCTTGTCAGCATGTGTGATTCCTCCTGGATGCCTGCCTCTTCATGGCTGACCCACAGCCTCCTTCATCAGTTTGGAGTGCCCCCAGGGATGAACCACATCTTTCCATCAATGTTTGCAGCAGCAGCTGCTCCACCATCAGCAGGGGGATATGTGAGGACCTTAGATGGTGACTGGGACAATCTCAGAACCCAAGGGACTTTCCAAAGTGCTACACTTACTTGGCCACCTCAGGCTCCAAATCTACCAACTACCAACTAGAGACGCTCAGGGAACATCCTGCTCTCAAGATGTATACACAAAGCCCTGAGTCCAGCAGCCAGGAGAGATCTGATATTGTAAGAGCCTGAGCTTCATGCACCCTGAGCTAGAAGGCCTAGCTCCTAGGGGCAGAGTGAAGATCCATCTTGTACAAAGCCAAACAAAGTACCTCTCTTGGCAGTGAGCTTTCACCTATGACCATCAGCAAGCTTTGTGTCTAGAAAAGACATTTTCAACCAGAGATGATTTGCTACCAATATATTACAAAAAATAGGACCTTGGGTAATGCCTAGAGAAGAGTTTGGTGGTGCTGGTATGGAGGGATCTTTAGATGTTATCAATTAGGCTACTCAGTACAGGACTAGGAAGGCCCTAGCTCCTTTGTTGCAAGCACTGGGCTGAGAATGTGGGTCTAGAGAGTGGAACCCTGGGGCCACTGGGCTGCAGGGCTGCAGGAGCCTGAGCAAGCTCCAATGCATGTGCAGACCTGCAGCTGGGGTTGGGGAGGGTTACACCAGCATTCTCAGAGCTGATGAGCTGAGCAGGACAGACCTCCTGCTTCATAAGCAGGAAGACAGCTGGGGGCAGGCAGGGAAAGCATGGTAGCCATCTGCCTGAGAGATGAACCTGTTTGCCAACACCCCTCTCTCTGGACAAGGACATTGGCTTCCCTCTCACGCGTGTGGCAGAGGAAGTTGCTATGCCTGTGAAAGGCAGCAATTACTGGCCAGGACCTTTGTTTCTGATTTCCCAGGCTGCAGTGCCTTCAGAAGTTTGGTGGGGAGGGATACCCCTCCACCAGAACTTGAAACACACTTTCTCAGGGACCTCTGTCTCTTAAGACTACAGAGGCCAGATAGCAGGAGGGGGTGCAGTGGAGTCCCAGGTTTGAGTTATGGGTCTGGTCCAATGTTCCTTATCTCCCTGGGTCCATCTTTCTCATTCATAGAATGGGCACACTGAGAAGGCTCTGTCAGATCCAAGGGGGCTGTGAGGATTCCAAAGCAGGTCACATGTCATAGCCAGGTGGCAGAGGCTCCAGCAGATGTCATTTTGCAACTGCAAACATGCTGAATATGCTCCTTCTCAGGGCCTTTGCACTAGCTGTTTCCAGCAGAGATGCTAATCTGGCCCATACTCCCCAATGCTGATTAACTGAGCTTCCTCAGAACCATTTCCCCTATCCTCCCTCTGGTCACTCAGTGACATTTATCCTGTTCCTTCACAATCCTGTCAACAGCAGGTGTGAGCAGCCTAATATGGGTTCTGGGAACCAAACTCAGATCTTCTACAAGTACATTCTCTTAACCATGGAGACATCTCTCTAGTCTCATCTCCTCCGTTTTAAATAAAACTTACCTACTCCCAATTGTCTACAAGTAATTTCTGATTGCCAAAATTCAAATTTATCTAGAAATTTAAAATTTGATATATTAAATTTTTAAAATTTTTTAAATTAAAAAAACACAAAGCAAATATTAACAATGCTTAATGACTTGTTGCTATAAATGTATATTATGCCTTTGTTACCGGGTCCTGCCACACAGAAGCTCTGCCAGAATAAAAGGACTGTGGCTGTGGTAATCTAAGTGCTTGACATCCAGAGGTACAGAAACTAGGGCTAGACAGAGGGAGAGGTGGCTGCTTGAGCATTACTCTGACTCCCAGCACTGCCCTACTTCTAGGGAGCAAAGCATTGCAGTTTTAGATTCAAGGTCAAATAGAGCCACTCTGGCGATGGCCCTGCCTGGTCTGGACAGAGCTGGAACTGGCTGTGATGTGAACTGTATAGCCATATTCAGTTCAGTGGGGGACTTGGTCAGACTTAACCAGTCCCTACAGACCCTGAGTCAAGGACTCCAGAGCTTTCTGGCCCTTCCTCTGGTAGGTCCCCATGTCTGTTGGGACAGCAAAGGAGATCGTGGAGGTGGAGACACTGCTCTTAGCAACTCCACTGGATTTTAGAAAAGGACAGGGTTTGGCTGCCCACAAGAGTTTCTTGAACCTTTTTCCCTGAAGCCCAGAACACCCTGCCATGGATACATATGGGTATCCTGAACCAGCCTGGAGTGGGAGCTGTGAGTGTATCCAAGAGAGAGATGGATTATGTATGTTCTAAAATGGATTATGGTCCTGACATGCCCTAGTATTGGGGTGTGGGAGCCCATGGGCAAGTGTGAGGATATTGAGTCTGCCTGGGAGCAACCAGGACTGAAAATTTTTTGGATCACATGTACGTAAGAGTCAGACCTGTTTTAGTAGCAGGTGTCACTGGAATATACTTGTATAGGATTGTGTACATAACATGTGTGTGCCACACAGCTCTTGGTCCTCACATCTTGGAGCAAACCTCAGTTCTGGAAATGTGAACAGAGACTGCCCCCTTGCCATGTGCACACACAGGACTGGGAATTGTCCACTGCAACTTTCATGTTTTTATATAACATCATGTATACCCTGACATGCAAGTTCAGCTCTGCTTAGTGTGCCCAGTGATGGGTTCACACCACAAGAGCCTCTCTCTTCCAGAAGCCCAGTTCCTTAGTGGCTATATCCTACCTTACCCTCAGTCCTGCACAGACTGGGCCTTTTCTTGACTTATGGGCCAACCTTCTTCAGACCACACAATACAGTGCAGATGCACCCCACCCTAGTCACATGACATCACATCAACACCACACACACACACACACACACACACACACACACACACACATTCACACGGTTCTTGGAGTTGTTTCTGCCCATGATACAGAGAACAAAGTTCTTTCAGACCCCTGACAATGTCAGGAGCTCAATATCTAATCTTTTTTTGGTTTTGGCTTTTGTTTGCTTTTTAGGCAGAGTTTTAAGTAGGCAAGGGTAGCCTTGGGTTTGCTGTGTAGCCAAGGATGACCTGGAATTTCTTATCCTTTTGCCTCCGTCTCGCAAGTGCAGAGATCACAGATGTGCACCACCACACTTGATTTATGGAGATGGAACCCAAGGCCTTCTGAGTGTTATACAACCACTCCACCAACTGAGCTGCATGCCCGGCTGAGTATCTAATCTCTATTGGTAAAAATGGAGTGCATTCTTTTGAAGACCCTGAATAAAAATATTTAGGATCTGAAGCGTACAGAGGCAGTGCCATGCCCCTCAGCACACTGCCAATTAATGGAAATCTCCTGTTTTCACTGACTCCAGCTTTGGTTGTCATGGGAACTGCCTGCTACAGGCTGCTCCTCAGGGGACACCCAGTCTTGGATCTTCCAGCAATCAGCCTCAGCACAGACTGACCTCCAGTGGACCCCAAAACTGTTCTTGGGGAGGCCTTGGGCTAAACCCTCGCTTGGGGGATCTGCTTAAACTGTATGTATTCAGGGGTCCTCATCAGCAGGACCTCTGGTGTCTAGGGAAGCTGGGGGCCTCCTAGTGGGTCAATTCTTCCACACTCTCAAAGCCTCCTCTCCACCCCAGGTGTATTCAGTAAATGTGGCCCTTGAGACAGGGGACACAGATGCAGAACAGTACCTGTATCGGTCAGTGGAGAGGCTGCTTCCGGTCTCCAGGGAGCTCCTGGGGTGGTAAAAATGAGACAGGGTTACTAACAGTCCCACAGCATGCCCCTTAGCACCCTGCCCACTCAGGTCACAGGGGTGGCCTCAGACAAGAAACCATGTGCTTTAACCTGCCTCTGTTGTCCCCAGAGGCTGCCATGCCTCACTCATCTCAGCCTGGTGCTGGCACAAAGGGTCTTTGACAGTGTCAGCCCATCTGCTCCCTTCTCAGATGGGGGAACCAAGGCTGGAGAGAGGAAGCACTGCAGGCAGGGGCAAATGGCTCTCAGGAGTAAGATTATTTTTCCTCCAAAGGGGGAAGGTGGATGCTGACAATCATAACAGGGGACCTTCCTACTGCTGAGCTGTATCCAGGCTTGGGGCTGGGAGTTAAACTTGCATATGGTTGACAGTACACTGCTATGTCAAGAATCCTGACCAGGCTTTACAGTCTCCATACTGGGAGAGAAAACCCATGTCCCCAGTCCACAGCCCCAAAGCCTGGTTCCTAACTCCCTTCTTTAATCAAATTGCAGCTGTGCTAATGGGGTATGGCCAGACTAGGATCATATCTTTACCTCATCATATAACAGCTGTGAAATACGTCCTTCCCCATGACTCAGTTTCCCTGTATATAACAAGGAAATAGTAATGAGGCAAGCTTCCCTTGCCCAGGACCACACTCCACATTCTATCCTGTGTCCTACAGCATCAAAGTGAAGGGGTCCAGTTGGCACCTTCTACATGTAGGAACATCTGGTAGGAAAAGAGACACACCCTGTGTGGTGATTTTAATAAAAATGGCTCCCACTGAAGGGAATCTGGCCAGGTGAGCATGACTCTGGCAGGCCTTGCTAAAAAACAATTAGATTATATCCCTAAAGCTGCCACCAAGGTCTATTCCCTTACTTGGCCACTTCCTCTTCCTGAGGCTGACTAGCAAAATCTAGCAATTGAGAGTCCCCTTTGGTTCACCTAATTAATGTGCCCAATTAAAATTAAACACCTCATCCTAACAGAAGTTTCTCCCTTTTCCTTTGTAAACTGCCATCCACCTATGTGCAATTTCTGTCACTCCTCTATGAAGAGGCGGTCCTTCGTCCTTCTGGGACAAATACCCCTGTTCCCTTTCCCTCGTCCTTTGTCTCCTTTACAACCACATCCTAGCCCATTCTAACAAAGACCTTCCCTTGTTCTCTTAAAAATTATACCTGCAAGGGTATGTGCTGCTGTTTTTCTGCCTGAATCAGGCAGCTGCCTTGACATTTCTTTCCCATTTAATTAAAGAATCTCTGTGAAGTGTGGTTTGTGCCTAATCCAGGGTCCAGGAGGAAGCCCCCATTCTTTGGCAGTGTCCTTTACCGATAGGCTCATATATTTAAATGTTTAGTCACCAAAGAGTGATATTATTTGAGAAGAATTAGGAGGTGTGGCCTTGTTAGAATAGGTGTGACACTGTTGGAGAAAGTATGCCACTGGGGTGAGCTTTGAGGGTTCAAAAGCCATGTCAGGCTCAGTCCCTGTCTTCCTGCTCCCCCACCCCCAACACAATACAGCTCTTAGCTACTTGGCCAGCATCGTGCCTGTTTGCCAACATGTTCCCTGCCATGATGATAATGGACTAAGCTCCTGAAACTGTAAGCAAATATGAGATCCAAAGTTATGTTTTAAGTTTTAATTACTGTGCCTAAGAGATCCATGAAACAAAATGCCTCTAACCTGTAAGCCCCTTGCCTAAGGACAAGATATTTTCTGAAATACTAGAGGCCATTGGTTATGTAAGATGGCAAACCACATGTTTTCACTCCCATAAACAAGTTTACTTGACCCACCTACACTGGATGTGCTTGATGGCATATGAGCAGGAGGTACACAGACAGGAAATAGATCAGGATGTATATTTGCCCCTGGTTGGCTATAAACAGGAGGTATACAGCTAGGAAATATATCAGAATATATGCTTGCCTTATTGTACCATGTGGAAAACATATGACCTTATGAGTTTACCTTTATAAACCTCTGCAAAATGTGACTTGTCACCATTTTCTGGGAACCCTGGAATTGATCTGACTGTCAATTATCCTGGCCAGTATTTAATTAAAGCTTGCTTTGAATACTCTTGCACAATGGGATTAACACAGCCCTCAATTAAATGCCTTTCTTTATAAGAGTTACCCTAGTCATTGTGTCTCATCACAGCAATTGAACAGTGACTAAGACAGAAACTGGTGCCAGGAGTGGGGTTTTGCAGTGACGGCTCTGACTATGCTGCTTGTTGGTGTAATGTGGATTTTGAGATTTTTGCATTAGGAAAGCAGTTGAATGCTTTAAGTGGGGTTTAATGGGTCATATCAATAGAAGCATGGAAGACAGTGGTGTAGAGAGCAATGTAAATTATAAGGGTACAGCTCAAGAAGTTTCAGAGGGGAAAGTGTGGCATTGTTGGAAAAAGTATGTCAGGTAGGCTTTGAGGTTTCAAAAGCCCATGCCAGACACAATCAGTTTCTGTCTGTCTGTCTGTCTGTCTGTCCCTTCCCCTCAACCACAGATCAGGATGTAGCTCTTAGCTACTTCTCTAGTACCACATCTGCCTGCTGCTATGCTCCCTGACATGATGATAATGAACTAAGCTCCTGAAACTGTAAGTCAACCACCCACCCCAATTAAATGCTTCCTTTATAAGAGTTGCCTTGGCCATGGTGTCTTCACAGTGACAGAACATTGACTAAGACACCCTGGACTGACTTTCCTGATAATGCTATGATGCCTTCTTGTACTAGATACCTTCTCCTGCTATAGTAGACACCATGCCTCTTCCCTATCCAAAACCTCCCTAATGCTCTTATATGAGACTATGTGTAACCACCAGGGCTTAGACATTCCAAACAAATGCTGGATGCCTGCACCAGCAATCCAAATTTCAGCCTCAGTTTTCCCATTGTCCTTGCTGGACCTTACTAGAACCTCTTTTCTGCTGAAGACCAATGACAACTATCTCTACCCTGGAGCCAGAGCTTCTTGGAACTACATACCATCAGCTCTAAGGCAGTTCTACCTGGGTGTCAATGGCCCACTGAACAGCCCAACAGAGGAGGAACATGAAGGGTAGGGTTAAAGTGTCACAGAACTTTCTAGAATGCTCATAGTCCATATGAGCTTCAAGGTGGCCATCAGGGCATTGAAAAGGCAGTGGGCAGGGCTGGTAAACAGAACCCATGATGACATGGGTAGCAAGCCCATCCCAAAAGCTTTACCAATGAGGGGTCAGTCTGGCTGCTCAGCCACAGAGACACTCTATGTAAAACTAGTACCAGGAAGAGGTAGCAAGATGCCTCCAAATGGTGCTAGGTTGCCACCCAACCACGATTCTACCCCTAGCATTGCCCCTGCCATAACTACAACAATATCCAGCCTGCAGTGAAGTCCATCTCACATGGGGTTCTATTACCAACAATTTTATCTAATCCTCCTATGAGTCTTACATGGCACAATTAATCTTTTTTTTTTCTTTTCTTTTTTTTTTTTGTGGATAAGCAAAAACAGCCCACGTGGGATACCACCATTTCACTCCCCTATCTATCCTTCAGTGAACTCCTATTTACCCTTGAAAACTTCATTCACATATCAAATGTTAACTCCTTCATGCAGCTCTCTCCTACTGCCTACCTTCCTTCCATCCCATGAAGACTCTTTTTTCCCTTCTTATCTTTTTCTCTTCCCCCTAGGGATTTATTTGGTCCTAGGAACATATGGTCATGGACTAGGCAATACCCTCCCACCAATACCCTCAGTGAGTCAAGTCCCTGTATAACAATGGGAACTCGACACAGGGTCAAGGGCTTGCTTGACAAGGGGACCAGACCCTTGCCACCATCTATACATAAGGTTGTACGCCTGACTTTCTGAACCCAGTTTCCTGCCCCTCAGGAGATTCCTCAGTGGCTAGCCTGACCATCCCACAGCCTCTGCATGTTTGGTGACCTGACATGTGACCAGGCCCAGCTCCAAGGGGATCCCACCCTGAAACCCTCTGTCCCCCATCTTGTGGTCAGGCTGCCTGAGGTTTTGGGTACTCAAGATAGGGGGCCATTCCTGCCTTTCCTCCCTTACTGCTTCCTGTACTCAGAACCCCAGCCTGGGCCCTGAAATTCACCCTAAGTCTTTGAGGTTGTGGAGGGATAAGCTGCCTTTAAGTGCCACTGAAGGCAACTAAGAGACCTTAGAGTGTCATGATCGCTGTACACATCATGACAGTGTGTACAATACTGAGACATCAGACCTGTGAAGCTAAGGCCTCAACTCCAGAGCCAAGGAAAGTGTTCAAATCCTTGCTGCTCCACACTAGCTGTGTGACCTTAGGCAAGGTGGCTAAGCTGGCTAGGTCTCCAAAAAGCTTCCTCAGTGGCAGTGTTATGGAATATTAAATGGGTTAATATACTTCAAGGACTCAGACAATGCCAGGAAGTCTAAATTTTGTGAGTTATAAGACAAGATTCAAAAGGCTGGCACATATGAAATTAAGTCATGCATATAGTATGATAACAATGTTTACAATAAAATACAAATGGACACCTTTTACTAGCACATTAATTCTGTTAAGTGAAATTTTTTTTATCTGTATGTACATACCATTTGTATATGGAACAGGGAGTCGGGGGAGCTCATATCCCTTCCACCCCCTGGAGCTTCTCCCTACCCTGGGGATCCTAGAGTCTTTGAGAATATCTGGACCAGGCTCCTGGTCATCTAGTCAGGTTCTGCAGCCTCTTTCCTGCAACCAAGGGAAAGCATCAAGGCCAGCCTGAGTCCCCACCCCTCATCCTAAGCACTGTTACTTCATATTTTGTTCCCAACCCTGCTCTCCAGTACCCTGGGAAGACAGCTTCTATTTCTTTTTCAGGACCTACTAGATGCTTCCTACCTGTTAAGGGGCACCAGCCATGAACACAGTTTGAGAGCAGGCCAGACAACTCTGTGTGGTTGAGAGTCAGAGAGACTCCTTGGAACTGGATGGGAGGGAGATGTGGGGGTGTGGCACAGGGCAAGTGTGTTCTGGGGTCGGAATGCTGGTTACACACATGTGCACATGGTCATTTGTGATGGGTCTATAAGCCACACACTGCTGAAGTACACTCCCTCCTGTATGTACATAACAGTTCACGGAAGCTTACATTACAGATGAAAATCAGCCTTCACCCTGCAGCATCCAAGAGCCCAGGTTTTGAGTGCCAAGGGGCTAGCATCAGTCTCTCATAGCTGCACTCTCTAGCCTTAGTTTCCTCTAGCAAGTATAGGAGTAGTCAGTGCTTCTGTCCCTAGCTGCACACAGAATTCTTTGAGTCTGCAGGAACCATTCCTGAGCCTTGGTGCCTATCACCTTTGAGACAACCTCAGACTTACAGAATATACAGGGAGCCCCTGTATGCACACTTTGGCTACCCCAAAGAACACCTTGCTTAATTGCAGAGTGTCACTATCTCTATGAAAAGGACATCAGTCAACCCATAGAACTCATAAGAGTATACAAACCCCCATGTGTGCATGCGTAATTCTGTCATTGGGTAGCCTTATATGAAAAGACCCATGATGCTGCCTCTCCACCATCCCAGACTCCTGGCCACTGCTCATCTCTATGATTGTGTCATTGACAATGTTATATAGATATAACCATGCAGATATGACTGGTCAAGATTGTCTTTCTCACTCAGCTGGTTTCCTGGTATTCAACCAAGTGCCATAGTCCTTTTCACTACTGAGTGCTATTCCATGGCACAGATGTGTTGCAGGTGACTTAAACATTGTTGGATATAATAGTTTTCAGACTGAATGCCACTCAAGGCTTAGCTGTTAAAGGCTTGGTCCCCATATCAGTGTAATTCAGAGGTAATAGAATCTTTGCATCTTTCTGGAGTGCGCCCTTGACAGGGTCTGTGGGACCCTGGGTTCATTTTCTTTCTTTTTTTTGCTCCCTGGCCATGAGGCAAATACTTTTGTTCTACAGAATGCTCCCTACCAGGCCACACTGCCTCGTCACAAAATGGGTCTGAGACAGCTCAACAGTTAAGAGCACTTATTGCTCTCGAAGAAGAGGAACTTGCTTCGATTGGACAGCTTACCACCATCTGTACCTCTAGTTCCAGAGGATCTAATGCCCTCTTCTGGAACCCATGGGTACCAGGAACACATACAGGAGCACACAAATGTACATTCAGGTAAAACACCCATACTTATAAAGCAATAAAAAAATTTAATATACAAGAAACAAGTAATGAGACCGCGTGACTTTGGACTGAGACTCCCAAACCATGAGCCAAAATAGCTGTTTTTCTTTAGAAGCTGATGGTTTCAGTTTTATTGTAGCCTTGAAAGCTGACTAAAAGCAGGAGCATCTAGGCGATGCCCAGTTGCATCTGTGGTGAATGAGCTGTTGGGAGCCTGTGGACATAGGCTAAGAGCACAGAGCTTCCATTCTTTAGAAGGGGACAGTCCCAGGGTGTCTCCCCGGCTGCTATGGGAGAGTATTTCTATTATTAAAACAAACCACACTGACTGCAGAGCAGCTTCCCCCTCTGTGCTCCCCACGACAAGGAGGCAAGTGACTCCGTCTTTCACAGGCTTCATGGTATTGCACTAGCAGTATTCTTTATTTCAATTTATTTCATTTGAGTAGCAACTCTGAGCTATGAGGTATAGTGAAGAAAGAATTGAGCTTGTCCTGAAATAGACAGGGAGGCCATAGAAAGCAACAGGAAAGAGGAAACCAGGAAGGAGGCCACTGGCCAATGCTGGCACAGTATGGGTGAGGGCTGGGGCTGGTGGGGGCAGTAGTGGTGTGTGTGTGTGTGTGTGTGTGTGTCTGTCTGTCTGTCTGTCTCTGTGTGTGTGTGTGTGTCTGTGTGTGTGTGTGTGTGTGTGTGTGTGTGTGTGTGTGTGTGTGTGTGTGTGTGTGTGTGTGTGT